>CM063106.1:80103814-80128814 GCA_031841125.1 Acanthococcus lagerstroemiae
GTCATGAAAGCCTCGGTATTTTTAAAAAACACTCATAACCACGCTCTCGGTGATGCGGCGAGTCTCAAATACCGCAAACCGATCCGCGAAGTGAAAGAAAAATTTTTAAAGCTTTTCGAGGCAAAAAAGACTGTACCGCAAGCGCTCGCCATTCATAAAGCGGACCTAGAGGCTGAATATGGTCCAGAGCATGTTCAGTCGATTGTCAGCGATCGAGCATTCATGCCGGATGCTCGATGGGCGTACGGACTGTACTACAGCTGTTTCAAAAAGAAACGCGATGATACCTGTCTACAAGACGCGATCTCACCAGAACACTCGCCGGCGCATTCAATTGAGTACGTACCTTCGGTTCTCGCGTTACCACCGATGCCTGATCTTCCACCAGTGGAACAAGTCAATTCCCAAGATCCATATAAACAGCTAGTAGAGCTCTTCAAGTCCGTATGTGGAGAAATAGCTGACCGTTGCGACTCGTCTCCTAGTTTCTTCAGCTCCGGTTTGGAGACGTTCGTATCCGTTTACAAAAGTAACTGTGGCAGTGACGAACAACTACTGTCTGCGCTGCAGTCATTCGGAAGGTATTGCTCCAGCCCGACGAATAACAGGTACGTGGCATATCGAGTATGCGTTACTATTTGTGAGTCAGTGTTGAAGCGCGGCTTACAGTCATTTCTTTGACCGAGATCTCTAACCGACGAAGTCGAAATGAATTTAATTCTTACAGTTATGGTTTCAATCTATTGTAAATAAGCCTGCTTGATAATATATGATCACGAAATATGGTTTCGATTACCATCATTATAAACTATTCATTACTTTGTCAGCTTAATACGTCTATTAATTTATCGATATAATGCAGGACCCGATCATTTCAGCCGCGAAATATGGTGGGATTGCAGAATGTGGATTTCTCAAACGAAAGTATGTCGGCGGCTGCGTCGCTGCATCCGTTTGCCAAGTACAATAATGTTCCTGTTAATATGAGACCGAGAATTACGCAAGTCCGTAGCACCGTGGTACAGCCGACTGAGTTGGCCGTCGAAAGAGATCTTATAATCGCCGCTCCTAATCCACCGCTAACGTTGCAGGAGTCTCAGAACGGCATCGAAACTCGCACGCTATATGCATTGGAGACCGGCAAATACGATGATAGCATTTTATATCCGATCGAGAGTCGTCAGAATATCACAACAAACTGTTGGATTCCGGGAGTTCCGACTGAGTATGGTTTGTTCTGAGCTGTGTTAATGTTACGTAGTCATTGGCGTGATCGGATTTTTCTGCTGTGGAATTGGAATTGAAACGTATCGGAGGGCTAGAACTTGCGTGACTAGTAAGTTTGGTAATGGTGGATCTGGGAGTTGTGTAAGCAGGGAAAAGAAGACGATTAATTAGAAATGATGCGGAAGTGACTCGTAGAGAATAACTTGTTGCCTTACCTTTCCTTGAAAATGCGCTGTTTTTATCTGCTAAGAAAAGTACTTTGAACTACCATACTTATTTTGTTGGGACCAAAATAATTAATTCAGAGGCAGTGACGAAAAACATGATGAAAAATGAAATCATGAAGATTTGCTGCATTTAAATGATTCGTATTAGGGACATCTCAGAAACAATGTATCCTTAATGCGTCTAAAAAATGAAATTGTTTGATTCAAGCGGTTTTTTCTGGTTTCTTTTTGGCTCAAAAATTTGGCAAATGGAAGCCACCAATTCCTAAATCCGGCCCTAAAAAATGATAGCAAATAAGACAGGCACATCCAGTCAGCTTAAAAAAAAACTGATTTATAGTAAAAAATGAGGTACAAAACACTGAGCAGAGGGTAAGAACTTTTATTTTTTTTTAATTCTCGAAGTTGGAGTTCAAAATATGAGTGCTCTGAATCCATTTTGGGATCACAACTCGATGCTTCCTAAATGATTTGAATCGCGTATCATTCGAAAATCCGAAAAATAATTCTAATCCGAATTTTAAAAATATTCCAAATCATGCCCTTTCCTGCTGGTATGTCTTGAGTTCCAGGGTCGCATGTATCTGTCCCTTCTCCCAAGTATTTGTAAATCGAAGTGAGTACATAGTTACAGAACGAACGAATAAATTCTTGGGATAAAATCAATAATTTGCGATATCATTTGACTGGTAATATTATTTACCTATCGTAATGAACGTGATTGCATTTCTTGCTTCAAATTATTTTGAGTGAATACGAAGTAGTTGATCACGTCGCTCTCGTACAGTTTCGGTGAACCAGAATTAGTGACGGCGTGACAAGGTGCATTTCTTGAATAAAAACGTCGGATAAAACGTGGATTTCCTTGACTTGAGTAGGTATGTAAATTCTTGCAATTTTGTAGTCTGTACATATAATCGTATAGTTCGATTTCGTATCGTTCAGCATTCGTTTCAATAACAAAAGCAACCATATTTAGTCGAAGTATGAACGGACCAATACTGTTAAAGTACCTAAGCTAATACCATGTGGCCGTTTCTTTTATTTTATTTTTAATATTTTGGTTACTTTGTACCTACATTCTGGTAATGTAATGATTAAAAACGGAAGTATACGTTTTTGAAAGTAATAATGACTGTATTTGAACTGCAGATGAGAATCTTTATGCGTGAGACGAAGTGCATCCGGTGAAATTTTTGCTGAGGAGAGCTAGAAATTGAAAAACAAGAAACAATAGGGGAGCACATAAGCGCCAATAGCCAACCCGAGTGAACGAGGGCTCATGGAGGAAGGGGCTAGCAAGCACCAAAATAATGCTACATATCTTTGCACTTGTATAATTTTCCAGTTTTCTATGATGGTTTTCGGAAGAATTAGGGGAAGGGGCTCCCTCCAAGTCCCCTCCTACTCATTTTAGCGCCTATGGCGGAGTGGCCGGAGTGGACTTCCCATCTGTAACTCAAATACAGGTACAGATGTCAGTCCTTCGAGCTATGTTGAAAAGCTGCAGTTTTCCTATAATTGTTTTTCTTTTGCACGCATATAGATGTATAAATGTATTTTTTTGTAACATTAGTGTCCATGTTGGAGTGTGAGTGAACTTAATAATATTCTGTATGTAGGGTGTGCCAATTAACAATTTCTTCTTCTGTGGAACAGAGTGCGTTCTGCTGTTACGCCATTTTTGCGTAACAACCGAAGAAGAAATTGTGAATTTATTGACACACACTACGTACAGCATTTTTGTAACATTTTAAATTTGGAAAATGATTAAAGGTATTAACCAAGTCTCCCGCCCCCTTAGCGCCGGTTCTGTTTCTTAATTTGTGAATCCAAATTATAGGCAAGTCAAACATTTGATGGAATGATACGGCAATAGGTATTTTTCAATAAGTTTCGTTTTTTCTATTTTCTCAATTTAGTTCTGCAAGTTTCAGGTTGTACTAGGGGGCTTAGCCCCCTGGCCGAATTCGCGGCCCCACAGAGGCTGCAAATATTATATTGTAGACGCTCGGACTTCAGCCCCCACCCCAAAGATACTGCTCCATATCCACCCCTACTCCAGTCCAAAATTATTCGCGAATTGTTGGTTCACCCCAGGAAAATTGAAATTTCGAAAACGTCAATTGGTGCGTGATGTGTGGCATATTTTACTCGTCGAAGGCGCTACCGCAATAACGTTTCCATTTTCAACAGGTTTACGAATTTTTGAGAAATGTAACGCCTTAAAATCGTTCAGTATGCAAAACAATTTGCACTATGCATTTGCGAGAATTCCAATTTCCTGGGGCGAACTAGTAATTCGCGAAAAACTTTTGATTGGAGGCTGCTACAACCAAACTGCAAAAAGGGACTAATTCGAAATTTTCTCCTCTTTCCAGAATTTCAACCCGCGCTGCTCTAGCTGCCTCCAGTCCAAAATTATTCGCGAATTGTTGGTTTACCCCAGGAAAATTGAAATTTCGAAAACGTCAATTGGTGCGTGATGTGTGGCATATTTTACTCGTCCAAGGCACTACCGCAATAACGTTTCCATTTTCAACAGTATTACGAATTTTTGAGAAATGTTGTAACGCCTTAAAATCGTTCAGTATGCAAAACAATTTGCACCAATATGCATTTGCTAGAATTCCAATTTCCGGGGGCGAACTAGTAATTCGCGAAAAACTTTTGATTGGAGGCTGCTACAACCAAACTGCAAAAAGGGACTAATTCGAAATTTTCTCCTCTTTCCAGAATTTCAACCCGCGCTGCTGTAGCTGCCTCCAGTCCAAAATTATTCGCGAATTGTTGGTTTACCCCAGGGAAATTGAAATTTCGAAAACGTCAATTGGTGCGTGATTTGTGGCATATGACCTAGCCCCTGGGTTTCAAAATATTCCCCCTAATAAATTTTATTTTTTAAATTTATCCTAGTATTTTTTTTCGTTTTTTTTTGTAACAAAGAAAATATTACAGAGAAAAATCTAATTTTTTTTCGGGCGGGGCTATGAATTAGAAAATGGGAGCATACTGAATACTGTAATAAGTAATAAAATTATTAGCTAATAAGGCTTGAAGCGTTGCTGAAATGCTGGTATACTAAAAGGCGAAAAGGCCCATACGAATTGCATGGATCATCATCGTCTTTTTCAAAGCTTAAAAACCTATAATTATCAGAGAAATGAACCGAAATTATTGTAAGTCATATATGATATCACTAAAAAAAATATATATTATCCCGATCTGCCCTGGGGCTGGTTCGCCCGGCCCCGCCCATTCGTTGTCATTCCTGAATCCGCGATGAGAAGAGAAGCTGATTGAAACAGCCTAGCTTCCGCGGCTTCCGGCTACTGCAGATTTATAAAGCTTCGGACTTCCTTCCCAAATCAAAAAACTTTCGGGTACAATTTTTAACTGCTTCTGGCTACTGGTTAGTGGCTGCCACGTCTTTGGAAGTCAGTTAAAATCGTAATTTTACAGAACTGTTTTGAAGAGAATGTGCCTAGATTTTGACTATATAAGGTACCATTTCGTTCATTTCTGACGTTTCAATACGGGCTAACTTTTTGACTGGCTATTGGCGGCTTCCGGGCGTTCCGGCTGATTTCTCATCCCTGTTCTTGATTTGTACTGTGCAAAAAAGTGCAAACTACGACAACGCGGGATTAAACCTAATTGACAAGCGAACGGTAAGGGTTACATTCTTTGACTATACAAATAAACATTATTTTTATGCTTCATATATTAGAAAACAGAAAATACCTATTCGACGCTAGCGCTTCTACAAGTGGCATTTGGCACAGTCACAATCTCCCAATCCTTGAAGCAACCTTGAAGTATAATTATGTCCACGGACCTCTTGTTCTCATTCATCCATTATATGTTATGTCTATGGAATTTTGTCCTCTTATTTTTCTTATCACTAAACACTAATTTCTGTCACAGGACAGAGGAGAGATGAGTTTCTATGTATTTCTTGTGAGATTTTTACATGGTTAAAGTCTGTAGTTTGTCATCATATTAATAGTAATATGGAATGATCTCAGAACCAACTTCTTACTCCGAACTATGTCCACCCTCTACAAACAGTACATAAGGTTATTAGAACGTTGGCCTGTAGATGCGACAAAAACCGGACGGTAAGTAGCTGTATTTTGCCTTGCACTCAGATTCAGTGAGATGGAATGAAAGCGTTACAGTTATATCTAAGCTATGACTTTGTGTTCGGTCAAAATGATCTCTGTTCTAACATTTGTGTATCACTATGGACTCCTGACTAATGTTTCTAAGACCAGTGTTTTTCCCGTAGTTACCAACTATTTTATCTTTTAGACTATTGTTGATGTAATACGCAAAATGCTCTATTATAAAATAAACAACTGGGTTACTGTTCCACTCGGTGAAACTGTTCACGACAGATACTAAATCCGCGAATGTATTTGATATATCTCACCATTACTTCGACTAATTAACATTCAATATTTTTAGAGACCTTGGCGAACATCTGCGACATAGAGTCAAACTTGGATTTCGTAACGGCGAAGTGGTTGGTGACGCCCGTTTGTGCGAAGAGAACATCCGCAGTCTCAATAGACTAGCCGATGATTTTCACCTGAAACAGTATCCCCGCTCGGCTGATTATTCATCCTGCGGTCTGGGTGCCGAATCCTGTCGAATACTTGTTCACAATGATAATCTTCTCGAGATGCCTATGGGATTTTTCGAGAAATGGTCTAAACGCTTTCGTCGGTGGCAGAATAAGTTGTAAATATTCGACTTGTACCCGGTCCATGTCGAACAGGTTACCCCATACGCCCGTTCTACTCCACCAGGTGGTCGACTTTCTGCAGCCGGAAAACCACAATGTCATCTTGGATGCGACATTCGGCGCCGGCGGTCATACGCGAGAACTGCTGAGGCGATCGAAAACGGTGAAGATTTTGTGCTTGGATCGCGATCCGTTAGCTTTCCGCTGCTGCGTCGAACTACAAGACGAATACCCGAATCAGATAGTACCGATGCACGGTAAGTTTAGCGATCTACCGCAGCTGTTGAAATCGCACGGTTACGGTCAGAATTCTATCGACGCAGTATTGTTCGACTTCGGCAGTTCGTCGATGCAGTTTGACGACGCGGACCGTGGATTCGCTCTGAGCAAAGACGGACCTTTAGACATGCGTATGGACGGCGCCAATAGCGACGGCATTACCGCGGCCGACGTGTTGGCTCACGCTTCCGAATCGGAACTGTACCGAATTCTCAAAGTATACGGAGAAGAGATACATGCGAGGAAAATCGCGAAGGGGATCGTCGAGGCGAGACACGCGTTACAGCCGCTCCAGAGAACTAGCGAGCTGCGTGATCTGGTGTCATCTCTGTTCGGCGACGTGGTCAGAAAGGACAAACTCGGCAGGTTCAGTCATGCATCAACAAAGGTGTTCCAAGCGTTGCGGATATTCGTGAATAACGAACTGAACGAAATCAACCACGCGATGGTGCTAGCGCACTGTTACTTGAAAATAAATGGCGTAATGGTTACCCTGTCGTTTCACTCGCTCGAAGACACCATCGTAAAACACCATGTGACCGGAAAGACGACCGATGAGACCGTAAGGCAAGGATTGCCGCTGAAGTTTTATAATTGTAACACGACTTTCGATCGATCCGCATTGAGTGATATGGGTAAAGTCAAGTGGAAGTCGCTGACCAAGCATGTTATCGTGCCCAATAGATACGAGGTTGATGTGAATCCTAGAAGTAGATCGGCGAAGTTAAGAGCCAGTGTTAAAATATAGTGTGTAGTCGAAATATAGCTTAACATTACTCTCGAGTGTTTTTATTATTACATAATCGTCGATAATTCTGTACTATTAGGCCAGTTGAACTACATTACACGTGAAAAACGCTACACAGATAACCCCGATATATTTCATAGAAATTCGACATTTTCCATTTTACGGACCGAAAAATGCGAATAACTTTGGACTGGAAATAGCTAGAACAAAGCGGGTTGAAATTTTGCTGAGAAGAGATCATTTCTGACAAATTTGCGATTTCACCTAAAACAAACTTATTTTTCTCGAGAACCATGAGAGATAGAAACACTAAGAAAATTTCGCTTCTCACAAGAGAAGTTCTAACTTTTCGTTACCTTCATTTTGAGAGTAAGAGTGCCGGGGGTCTGCTAAACTTTTCGTTTTTGTCTATGCTTTTGCACATCTTCAAAAAATTGGGTAGCACCATCAATATGTCGAATATGTAACCCAAATGACACCAATATGCAAATTCGACTTTCATTTTTTGGTGAGGGGGAGGGGGAGAGCTGGAAAACGCAAATCAATTTGGACTGGAGACAGCTAGAGCAAAATGGTTTGAAATTTTGGTGGGAGCAAATCATTTCTGACAAGTCTGTCAGTACACCTAAAAAAGCTCATTTTTCTTAAGAACCATTAGAGGTAAAGCAAAACGGAGAAAATTTTACTTCTTGCGAGAGAAGTTCTGACCTTTCACTTATTTTGTTACAAATTATCACCTCTCACCTAAACGAAGTTCTATATCATTGTAAATTTTTGAAAAATGTGGTAGCGCCTTCAATACATCGAATATGCAATACAGTACACCGGAATTGATATTTTCAAAATTCCTCGTTTCCTGGGGAGAACTGGAAAAACGCGAACAAATTTTGACTGAAGACAGCTAGAGCAAAACGGTTTGAAATTTAGGTGAGAGGGGATCATTTCTGACAAAATGAAGGTAATGAAACATTAACACAACCAAAATTTTCTCCAATTCGCTTTGTCACCAAGGGTTCCTGGGGGAAATGAGTTTTTTTCGTAGTCGAATTGACAAACTTGTCCGAAATGATTAGCTCTCACTAAAATTCTAAACTGTTTGGCTCTATCTTCAGTCAAAATTTATTCGCGTTTTTCCAGTTCCCCTCAGAAAATCAGAAACCTCGAAAATGTCAATTCGTCTGTTTTGTATTGCATATTCGACGTATTGAAGGAGTTACCACATTGAAGTTCTATACTATTGTAAATTAAAAAATGTGGTAACGCCTTCAACAAATTCTATATGCAATACCATACACACCAAATCAGAAGTTTTTAGCATTTTACCGGTTCGCCCCAAGAACTGAGAAATTTCGAAAACGTCAATTGCTGCGTTGTATGTTGCATGTTGAACGCGTCGAAGGCGCTACCACATTATATGTAGTTTTCTTTTTCGTTTACACATTGGCGAATTTTTGAAAAATGTGGTAACACCTTCAACACGTGCAATATGCAATACCATACACACCAATTTGCGTTTCCAAAATGTCTCATTTTCTGGAGGGAACTGGGAAAATGCGAAAAACTTTTGACTGGATACAGCTACAGCAGAACGGTTTCAAATTTCGGTGACCGGAGATCATTTTTATGACACATTTGCAACTTCACCTAACAAAGTTCATTTTTCTCAAAAACCACGAGAGATAGACGAAAACTGAGAAAATTTTGTTTCTCACAAAAGGAGTCCTGAACTTTTCATTACCTTCAGTTTGATAGCAAGGTTGCCAGGGTCCTAGCAAATTTTTCATTTTCGTCTCAACTTTTGCACATTTTCGAAAAATTTGGTAGCGCGGTCAACACGTCGAATATGGAACCCAAATAACACTATATGCAAATTCGACTTCCCCATTTTTCTAAAGGAGAGGGGGACTGGAAAAAGGCGATTGAGTTTGAACTGCAGACGGCTAAAGCGAGGCCGTTTGAAATTTTGTTGAGAGGAGATAATTTCTGACAAATCCGCGATTCAACCAGAAAAAACTCATTTTCTCGAGAATCATGAGTGATAAGAGGAAAACTGAGAAAATGTTGCCTTGTAAGAGAAGTTCCAACTTTTTATTACCTTCATTTTGATCGGAAGTGTCAGGGCTCTGGTGAAGTCTTCAATTTTGCGTTTTCATTTTTAAAAATTCAGAAAATTCAACAGAGCAGTCAAAATATGGAATAGGCAACCTGAATTACACGTGTTTGAAAATTCTTCATATTTTGCGTGTTCTGGAAGTGAGGACGCAAATAACCTTCCCATTTTTTTGATGAGCTAATAGTTCCATAGAGTGCACGTTTCGGTGGAATTACCTCGAATTATAACTTCCCAAATTGCAGTGAACCAGCAAAAAAAGCTTGATATATACGTCCGAATTTGACGAAAGAAATCTTCCAAGAGGAAAGTGGCAAACTGTCAGCTCAGAAGGGTGCCAATTCGCTTTCTTCAATGGAGGTTTCGAACTTGTGGTCCAAAATCAAAAGTAAGTATCATAAAATTTCAAGATTTGATTATCAAGAATATCAAATAGATCAACCATATGATCTGATGTTACTAAAGATGATTAGGAGATTCTGTATCTTTTTGTTTTCAAATAATCTCATGATCTACAATCTTCATTGACTTTTACAATTTGGCCCATCCCATTTTTTCCCCTTAAAAAAGGATCTTGCCTCCGTTTTCCTCTCTGGACTGTTTCTCCAGAAAGTTTCGTGACGCGCATGATTATCTGATTTAGAGCGCAGTTACGTTTTATCAATTCGTCTCAAGATGTTTCCAGCATTCAGAATAATATTCACTCAACAGTTACTTATGCGTAATCGTGTCAACTGAAAATAAGTATTTTCTACTCGCAAGTGATGGCAGAAAACCGATTCAAGTTAAATCGATTCTCGTCCTCACTACTACACAAATTACAAGTAGACAACACCGCAATAAAACACAATTTCACAATAACATTCAGATCCTATATTAATACTTTATATGTATATACATACACGCACATCACAGAATTTACAAATTAAAAAAAGAAATTTGGTTTTCAAAAATGAGTAAAAATTAATAAAAAATATTTACTGTACCCTAACTTCTTATCCCTAAAAAAAATTGTACTTCATTATGTATAGAATTGTACACTATACAAGCCAAGATTTCCCCTTTAATTCTTAAAATGTCCAACGTTTTCCTTTCATTATCCTCGTGTAAATAATATTATTACTAACCACGTAACAGCTTATACGAAACAGAAAAAATATTACAGAACAGCGGTTATGTACAAATACATAAGAATAAGAGACAGCTAATTACAGCAGTACATAACGTCATCTGTACACAACAGAAGAAAATTATAATAATAATAATAAACACGACAAGAATAAAAAAGAAACAAGAAAGGAAAAATGAAACAGAAGTTTGAGCTTTAACAAAAAGGAAAGAAAAAAATGATAAAAAGAAATTACAAATAAAATGTTTTCAGGATTTTCCACCTAGTATTTTTCTTTGCACTTGTCTTTCAAGTATTTCATACACGTAAAATTCATTCCTTAATTTTTATACGGACAGGTACTTGAACCCGTACTATTGAGAATCGGCTTCAGGTTCGCTTTTAACAAGAGATGGCTTAACGTCCGTACTTTCTTCGGCGCTTTTTTTCAAGAGTGCAGCACCCAACACGGACAGCGAGTCTTTCACTGCGTGGTACATAATATTTTTGATTTGTAATTTATCCTCGTGATTCGAGTGCGTGTCCGACAGATCACGGAACTCCTGCGTTAAGTGGAAACAGTAGGACACGTTTTCTGGCGAAACGAAATCTTCAGCTACTTTTATACAGTTGTGCAGGTTGCGCACCTGTAAACATATAAAACACCAATTACGATGTTGAGTACGGTACACATAATCGGATCGCGTCACGCCACAAGGCAGTAATTCCAATATTTCCTCAGTCAACCAAAATGTACTATGGTCGGCTTCAGAATGAACCCGACTAGATCTAAGACGAATCAAGTCAAAACATACACACACCCCTGTCAAAAATGACGGAGCAAGAGAATTGATCAGAGCCGACCAAAGGCTGCTCTCTCCGCCATTAAAGAACGCAGTGAAGCCCACAAAGCGCTGTTATCAATCACGTTGGTTGACTTGGCCCTACCCACTTCGCATTAAAAGAACGCAACGAATGAAGAATTTTGCTTCACTCTGCTTGGAGCAGAATTCAAGAAGATACCTTCACTGATAAACCCATAAACCAGGGTGACCACTATGAGTTTCACAAGCCCTTCTTTCAAAAAAGATACGCTCATTTCAGACTATTCCAGATCGCATAAAATACGTGGGTTAGGAGGAGAAAAAACGGATGGAAGTATGGCGTTCAGCGTTGAAAAAATACTCTAAAATTACTTCTACAAACGCGTAAATTAATACTTTTTTTTTTTGAATAATTCAAACAAGCAACTAACCTGATGCGGAGCGCCAGCCGGCACAAATACGGCGTCGCCCATGCACTGAACTATGGCATACCCCTCGACCGAGTACTCTTTATACAGTCGCTCTCTTAGAGGTCCGTCTAGATACCAGGACTGATCATGGATAGGATCGTGATTAGGTTCTAAACGAGCACCCCGTTCGATGGCCACCTTGTTCAGCAGGTCTCTGATCTTGTCAGCGTCACGAGCCGAATAGATGTGCCAAAGCGCACCCGGCAACTCGCCTTTCTCGCGCACTCGTCTGCGCGTCAGTATATCACAGCCGGCTTCGTCTATTGCCCGGTAAGCTTCTGCAAAATATGAAGAACACACCACGTCAGCGATCTGTCCGGTAAGTCTCAAATAAAAGGCAAACATACTGTTGGAAGAAGTAGGATGCAGGTCGATCATATCTCAAAGCGAACGGCACTAGCTTTGTGCAGTTTGAAGGGGACACGCCGTCGTGTCAATGCTAATCAGCAAGGGCAATTCAGCTAATACTGGGATAGTCAGAGACAGAAGAACTAAAAGCACAATTAGACACGGTCACGTGGCCAAGGTCTCGAAAGCAAACCGAAGTAACTTTTCCTGACACGACTGTTGAACAGACTGAAAATGAGTTTACAGGCATTTTACGATGCATCGGGAATCGGACCTAATAGAAACACTGTTCTAGGTCTCCCTCCCCCCCCAGCACATTTTAACGACGTAAAATAACCCTTTCAATTGTTTCGACAGGCTAGACCTAAGGCAAATCGAGCGAGGCCCTATGTACAACTGTACAACACCTTTGACATAATCGTAGGAACAATAAGGAAAGATTTGTGTTAGCATTTCGTCAATCGTAAGAACATCAAGAACTGACAAGAAAGCTAAAACTGACTTGTAAACAGCGAAAAATTTTCAGAACAATACGCGAAGCCAACAGCAAAACAATATTCCAGCGAGAATGAGTTAGAAGAAAAGAAAGGGAGGGAAGTCCTCTCCTTCAGCATTGTCAGGTACAAAAAATTACGAAATTAGCAAGACGAACAGGAAAAACTCCACAGTTTTCATATTCTGATTGATTTTACCCTGTTCAAAATATCTTTTAGAACCGACGGGAAGAAAATCACGATTCTACAGTACTTCGCTAGTTTTATCACCTTCCAACGATTTTAAAATACTAATGAGCAGAAAAGAGCGAATGAAAATAAACTCACGTTTTCTAAATTCGTTAAGTTTTGCCAAACTGCCACGAAGTCAGGAAATTAACGGGCGAAAAAATCTGTAATCTCCTTAATTCTTCGAATTTTAAATTTCAACGAGTAGAAAGAAAGGAGGTGGCGAGGAGGACAAGCAGGTTCGCAACGGAACCACTTTCCTAAGAAAGCAAAAGAGGATTTGGGGCAAAATTACAAATTTTACAACCAAGACTCGAGACTCTGATTAGGGGGCAAACCGTTGGCGCAGGAAGGCAATGCCCTCTTCCAACGACGTTAGGGCCTTGAGAAAACAGGAAGAACAAAAATACTGAGTTGCTCTCTGTTATGATCAAGTTCTGTAGAGACGTAAGAAATTGCCGGTGCTAGTATAAAGGAAATACACTATTGAGTGACATTTTCCTCGACAAGAATGATTTTCAAATGAAAAGCAAACAGAAGGAAAAAGAGTTAGCTCTTTCCCTATTTCGAGTGTTTTTATACAGACTGCAACGAAATTTCCACTTCTGAGATTTTCTATCTACTAAGAATTCCCCATGTCGGAAAGAGGGTCGAAAATTCGTATTTGGAATTTGACAGAATTCTGTCACATTTCATCCAAGTTTGCAACTCAAATGATAAGGAAGAAGAAAAATTACAGTCAATAAAGAGAAATATTTTATAATTCAATCAAAATGTTCAGTGCCAGAAAGACTTCAGTATCAGTATGCGAATAGAGAGAGGGGAATGTTCATACGAGAAAATTCGAAACCAATGGAAAAGGTATCAATATCAACAAGAAAAATGAATTCTAAGTCAATATGGAATATGAAGAAAATTAAACGAAGGCCAACGATTCGAAAAATCATAATCTACTGTCAGCAAGAAACAGAAAAATAACAGACTCGACGAAAAATTTTCAGACTCAACAAGTCATGAAGATTCTAGCCCCGGCATAACAAAAAAAAATGAATCTAATTTCATAAAAAATAATGAAAATTTTAGTCCCAGCACGGAAACACTACAGGAAAAAAAATTTAACATCAAAGGAAACACTACATAGAGAGAAAATTCAAAGACAGAAGTTTCAAAAACTTGACTTTCTTCTAATTCGATTGAATTTTCATCCAATTCGTGCAGGGAAAGGAGTCTCTGTTTTCCGTAGAATGAGAGAGGTCCAATTTTTTCAACAGAATGACCATTCAACCTATTACGGAAAGGTTCGAAATTGACATACAGAAGTTCTTACAAACTAAATTTTGCGAAGGATCAGTCTGTCAACTGATGAACACTTCTTGTGCCAAAAATCCAAATCGAATCTTCGCTTTTCCAATTCTGCAAAATGATGCCTCAATTTCTCTTTAATAAGGAATATCTTGTCGTGAAAGCCTTCTCGTTATACCTCCTGATGGGAACATGAGCTACCGCCTACCTTCGCTGTCACTCGAGCAGGCATCCCTTTTGGTTACCTTAAAAGATGACAATGTTGATCGACAGCTCGCATTGAAAAACAAACATCAAATTACCTTTAATGTGTTCCTCGTTGTCTCCGTCCTTCGGAATGCCAACGTACACCATCACGTTGACGGCGTCCGAAATGTCTAAATGCAAATTGGTGGTGCCTTTGTTCGGATACATGGCCGAACCGTACGCGTTGTACATTTTCGGTCCTAGATCCGGCCTGACGAAGTATTCTGGTAAACGCGACGCAAGATTCAGCTTGCCTTTACGTTGCGTGTAGTCGCTAAGCGGCAACACGTTCATCAAATCGTAATACCTGAGGATTGGTAGAAAAAAACAAGGTCAACACCATTTCTCCGAGACGGCAGAAAAGCGATAAAATAGAAGCACGCGGCTCGACACATACCGAGATGGCAACATTTCAGCGAAGTCTTCGCCCGGCGGCCAGTCTTTCAGTTTCAGCAACATACCGTTGCCTTTTTCGTCTTTCAGTCTACGCGACTGGTACTCGAAGCCTTCCCAGAATTTACGCATAGGTTGGTTCGGCACGATGTTTCCAGTCATACAATTAATGAGATCATTCTTTACGTCGCCGAAGTCCTTGATGAACGAATCCGGATGCCATAGGTTCAGGTCCAGATTCTTCGTCACGTCGCTTACTATCACAGGTTGACCTCTTCTCCACTGGTCCTGAAAAGAAAAAAACACGCACATACTAATTATACTTGGTGCACGTTTATCGTATTGCAGACAATAAGAACCCATTAGCATTCAGCGCTATATATGTGTACCCCCGAGAGACTATCGTTGCATCAGAACATTTTCTCAGCAATTGTGTTTTATGAATTGGATTGTTCTAAATATGTTTCGTATACATCACGTGCAACTTGCTCTCTCGTACAGATTCCCTAGTGAGGACAGGGAAGGAAAGGAGGTACACGTTTCCAGCCAGAAATAGGAAAATTTCATCGACTCACATTTATTCGTACGTCAATTTTCATCAATATTCAACTAGTAAAAAACATCACGTACCTGGAAAATGGTATAATTTCCGGCGTGAATAGGATCCAGCAGACGTAGCAATTTGCCGTCGCACAGCCACGAGTGAGGCACATCGGGATACAGCAATTTACTTTCGCTCAGCGTCATTATACGAATAGGTACTTGGCCCTCTCTTCGACGATTAAATTTACCCTGGATGATGTGACGCCTAACGAAGTATTTCAGCTCGACGCTGTTACCACTGCCGTTGACGAATCCGTCGGCCATGAAATCGTCCCCGTTGTCGTCGTTACATTCGCCCACATTTGATATCACCTGCGACACAAGCAACGTAAACAAAGTTACACACTGATGCACGACAAATACACACACACACACCCACACACCACAGTTTCTCAACGGACTTCGAACGAAAATAACGAAGCACGAAAGCGCGTTTACTTCTCGCTAAATTGTATTCTATGGGCAGGACAATCAATCGTCCCTCGCTCGACTAACACGTATTTGGTAAACGTCCCCCACGAATTTGTATGCCGGTAAAACGAAACAGGAATGTAAGTGGGTTTTAAGCGGACACCACGAGTATCCGAAATGACGAGCAAAGCAGATGAAGGAACTATAAAACCTCACACCGTCGCATAATTTCGAGTTTCCAAATCTTTTTGGAGCTGGATATATTATCACCTTCTCCAATGATTACAAATCCGCAACCAGTATATACTACGCAATTTTTTCAATAGCGGCAACATGGGTTACTTCTACATTTCAAAAACATTCAGGGCGAGCAGTACAGTTTGTTTCTCACTTCACTTGTCCCCCTCAGTTTAATTAAAACTAACTTCACTAAGCGACACACAATTACCGAATTCCAATGTACAACCTTTCCTACACTTCATTTTATTTTCTCGCTATAACTTTCCAAGACTAGTTTCATACACAGTTTTCAGAAATCATGTCTAATGGAACAAAAATCAGATCTTCCCACCCCTTGAAGACAAGTCAGATTGAACAGCTTCCAAACTCTACCTTCCGGCTACTACGGACACGAAACGCCTTAAAAAGAAGTCAACTTCTAAATTTTTCCACTAACCTCGTCGAAGTTCTCCAACAACGATTTCTTATGTTTCGGTTTATTAGCACCGGCCATCGTCGTGGTGGTCGCCGTCGACGTCGCTGTAGTCGTAGCCGCCGCCGTCGTCGTCGCCGACTGCGCAGAAACTGGTGAACTAGGTTGACTGCCGCTGCCATTAGCCTTATTCGGTCGTATCAGCAATTCGCGTAACGTAGAGAAAGTACCGTCATCGCTATCGGTGCTACTGTCATCCTATAACCAATAAACATCCACCCATTAATAACCGATGATATTTCGAATTAGATCAAGTGGAGGTGAAACAGAGGTAATGGCGTCTTTTAAGGGCGCAATGCAGCCTACAGAGACTTGTCGCTCACACTGTAACATAGAAATACACCTTACTCCCTTCTTTCCGTGTAAGAAAAGTCTGCCCACCTTCAACTGTACGTCTTTAAAATTGGAAAAAAAAAAAAAAAAACATAATAATTTCAGAAAGCGAGCGCCCGTTGTGCCTCGACACCAGACCGCCCGGGAGTTGAAAATTATAACTAAATAGCACACTTACGTCATCGGCCGAATTCTTCGTCTGATTGGATAAGGCAACGTCGGCCAACCAGGTCAGCGGCGAATCGTTTTCGCTCTTCTTGCAATCGCCACCAGCGCCACCGCCGCTACTGCTGCAGCCGTTCTCCGACTTCACTTGGCCGTTCAGCTGTTCGGCCTTCTTTTGCTTCTCCTGCTTTAGTGTGCGTAAGATCTCTTTGCAGATGCCGTTACTGGATGACACATTCGTCGAGGCGGACAGCGCGCACCCGCAGTGCATGGCAATTTCCCACATGGCGCGCGAATCGTGCGATAACTTTGCCAGCGTCATTAGCGAATCGCCGGCGATGATCTGCGTCAACATCAGTTTCTCCTGCTCATGTGGCTGTCGATTCGTGCATAACAGCCAGGACATGTCGTCCCGGTCTTTGCCGCCGTCTCCCCACACTTTGATCGTGCCGTTTTTACGACCCTAAAAATACAAACATAGCGATGCAAAATTAACCCACGCCGTGTAGTACGATATAATGCAATTAAGAGTTTTGGTCCTCATCCAGACGGTAGTATATTCAAGATGTTTCGCGTTGAATGACCGTCCTTCAACCGGGAAACCAGACAACTTATCCTGCAAACATGCAATGCGTGTTGGCTTTCTATTTTGCAGAGGTTGAGATCGAACAAAAGAACAAATCAATTTTCCAATTAAAGCGACGAACCAATGGGCAGATGTTGAGCATAGTGAGATGTAAAAATCAGCAGATCAAAGGATAATTGGGTCAAGGATAGTGACATAAAGAACGAGATAAACTGACACACAGGTACACCGATAGACAGACCGACAGTCACACATTACAGCAGAGATCTCAGCATTCAAATCCTAGACTTACAGTTTCTCGGCTTCCTGTCGAGGTAACACAGAAATCAAATGTACTAGATATAAGAATGCAGAGAACTGGAGAAATCTTGGCCCTAGACTCCACGAAGCTGCCCACCGAACTGTTTCTTCATCTGTCTGCACGATCTGGGGCCCACTAACTATTCGCCTGTCTAGTTAACGTGATAGCCGGCTGCTTCTTTGAATGATTGTCTGGCTAGCTTTATCGAGTCCACATTGTATATCCTCCCGTCGGTAGAAAGAAAAGGTGAAAGATAGATTCTGTCGGTCTACTACCTATCTGTTCATTAGTTGACTGTTTCCTCGTCTATCTCGTAGACTGACTGACTGACTACAGAGTATCTACAGTAGCAGATCCGCCTGTTTAGTTTTCGCATTTCAAAAAGTGGGCAACATCCCCAACAATAATTCCTTCGGTGATAAGGGGAGTTAAATTTTCCTAGTACAGAAACATCATCATCTACTTGAAAATCAGTAGAACAGGGAAACTTTCTCGAAATAATGAAGGAAAGTAGCGGCAACCGCCAAAAGAAACTTTGCTAAATCCAACTGCCGATATTCACAGTATTAATGTTTACCCTCTCTATCCACATTCAGATAAGTAGAATCGCAAAAACTGAGAATTTAAACTGTCTTTTATCAAGAAATTCTGAACGAAACAATTAAAGGAGATAGGCGAGCGAGATTAATAGACATTTGCGGAAGTTGTGCGCGGAAAGATGATTTTCTATGTTCAAAGGACAATATCTAGGGGAAATAAGAAAACAGAGAAGCGCTGTGCAACTCCACTCAAAAGTGATTCCAAAAATTTTTCAGAGTTTGCCACAACTGCTTTTTTTTCAAGTGTTAGGTGAGTACCGCCAGTTCATTTTCATTTAATCAATGAGAAACAATACTCATTCATGTCGGGAAAATACGCAGGGTGGTAACCTGAGGTGTTCAAATGGAGACATTACCCTTTCAGCAAAACAGAAAATCCATCACTCCATACTTCTTCCACAAGCATCTATTTACCCTTGTTTAATACAATAGACTAATTACGGTCCCGAACAAACTGAAAGAGGAAAACGCTCTCTTGGCCCACTACAGAAAGCCAGACGGTGAAATCAATTTTTGCTGGTAAAATCTAGAAAGTTCAGATTTCTGCCCTTCTCCAACTGATCTCGTCTTCCAATTCCTCCAACAGATAAACTGGACATTTCCAGTTGAGAAAATTGGAATCCTCGTTAGTGTAGATAACACGAGCTATTATTATATACAGCGGCGCGAATATTCACCTTATAGCAGTCGATGCAGACGACGAAACCGCATTTGCTGCAAGCCCAGTGAAAATTGAATAACGTCGTTTCGCACACATCGCACATTTCTCGAACTCCTTGAATTACTCGTTTCCACGCGACTTTCTTATCTGCAAAAGAAAACAAAGAAAAAAAAAATCATCAAACAAATATCTCGAATAGACGTGGAATTATTTGCACGACTGTTGTCGCTCCAAGTCGCGTCCTACACCGCGTATCGGTGATCCTCTGAATACTTCCCACAATCAGCGATAACTTCTTGTAGTGTAAGGGAGGTGGAGGAATTTTGTTCGTTCGTTCCAACTTTTCGCAATACGTCAAATGCAGAAAATTATTCAAGGCCGGCTATCAGGTTTTTACAGGCGATTCCTTTTAGGCCGTATCAAACGCCTCTGCCGATACCTCGCAAGCACGACATCGTCGCCCCCTCTTCGTCAAGTTTCGGAAGCCAATTTGATGAACAGAACCGTTCGGCGTTGAAATTACGAAAATAACATGCCGCCTTCAGTTGCACGACAAATCTCTCTCAACTTTCATCAGTAAAGTGCCCGCTTCGGGAGCAGAAAAGCGAACCGGGCCCTAGGACAAGAACACGAAGAACACGGCGTAAACCAAAATTCGATATTTATCAACCAAATCGGCAAAAAATGCAAACGTCCAGAAAAGCTATAATACCATTCAACAAGTCACTGTGGTTTAGGAATGGCCTAGTGATTGGCGTCGCCAAAGCTCGGCGATCCGCGTCTTGCAAACTGAAAGCCCAAACCATTTACCGACTTACAACTTTACCACGAGTCGTTCAGATGGGAACTACCTACTTTTAATATAGTAAGGATTATGTATACATTACTACACGCTAATATTATTACAAGATATCAGCAAGACACGGACCCCTACATAACTGATTCGTGAACACCGGTGTTATCATCAGATAGCACTCGTAACAGCAGAGACCTGGCGAGTGGTAGTGGAAGAGGTGCTAAGGAGCCCTGCACTCTCAGCACAAAATTGTATAGAAATTGTATAAACCAGATTATTTGGTTCCTTCGACATTTTTCGACTCGCTGTTCACCAAGAAGACAAGTCTGGCAAAATCTCACATCGCGGATTGAAAAATTCCACAACATGGGATTAATATAGCTACTACTTAGTCGGGTGTCTCAATCTTGAACTCGATTCTGTTAGTCTGAAGTACACGTATGTTTCACGCAGCGAAAGTGCTGACAAGAGAATTTCACAATGACAGAATCGAAAAGAAAATAATAATACGCGTAATAAGAACTATCAAAATGAGTAAGTCGAGCTATTCTCCGCCAGGATTACTTTCACCTGAACATACGACATTCAAACAACACGCAAAGGCCGAGGATAATATCCCTGCATCAATTTCACTCATCATGGGAATCAAAAAGACACCAGAGGCAAAACTGGTTGGATCCCGAAAAACTATACGGAAAACGGCCATTGCAAGCGCGCAACTTCTCATTTTCATTACACCCCTCTGTCTCCCTAAATTCCAACTGCCACATCGATCGATCGGGAACTTCCATCAAACCAACACAAATCTTACGAGTTACCCTAGCTTATTCGAAAGATTCCCGGTAACTGACGCAGTTGATCTGCCCTTACTAGTTAAACTGAGCTATCTAGATTCCTAATTTCGTCGAGTTATTTCTTCATTTTACATCTTTTTGCATCGTAGGAACCGGCGACCCTTGCCGTGATCGCCATCCGAGCCGGAAGGAATCCAATTTTCAAAGGTATCTCGCAATATTGGATCTTTGAACAGCAGACCCACCACAATGGAGTTACCTTACTTCGCAAAAAGGGGTTCCACAACTATCGACGATCCCTACGAAATCACAAGGTTTCAAATTACCCGTCGTATCACCGTAAACACGCGATGCCGACCATCAGCTGATCAGATAGACTAAATGGAGACACAACGGCATAAAATACCATATTGGACTCGTGTACTTTCAAAAGACGAAGAGAGATTGACGTGACGATCCGCCTTATACAGAAACCATAGAATAACTAAAAAAAAAATTGCGACAGGACCACTCGGTGATTCCACGATAGAACTGCGATAGCTCTTTCTCGCAACCAACCCGTGTTGGCTATCGCACAGTACAGGCTGCGGGCAGCTCGACGTCAGTTCGCGAAACCTGCGCGCATTAATCACGTTCGTCGACAATTAAGATAACTAGGAAAACAGTAAACAAGCGTTCCTGAAACGAACCGTAAAACATGGAAACAGAAAAGAAAAAGAAAAAAAATTACTACGAACGACCGAGTAATCACTTATCGCCTCGTCCTTAAATAGCAGCAGAACAGGGTTATATTGTAAAACGATAATAACGAAATCGACGCTTAGTCACGTGAAAATCACGAATTCTTGCGCCAATTACGTTTATGATTGCCAGAGTCCGGAATTTATCGATTTTCCGTACTTGGTTAGCGAGTTGGGTAATTTGACTCGCAATATCAAGGATCTTTCTTCAGGTAGGTTATACGTTCTATCGCGCGTGAAATTCTACAACCAGCGCCAAATATAAATACATTTTTCTTATCGGCGGCGATCGGTGAAAATGAGAAAAATTTATACAAAAAATGCGGGTGCAGTCTATGGTCTTCACACTTTCAGAGAACCAGAAACGTACGTTAACTACTCACAACGTTTAGAAATTTCAAGACGCCAGTGCCAGTGGCTCGTCCATCTCGGCCGGAGAAAGTAGAAGTTCGCGACAGAATCGAGATATATCTCAATCGAAACTGAAGAGGCATGGGGGAAGGTCGAATTCAAAACGGTGAGAAAATTAATCGAGCATTACTAAAACCGTCGTCTGATTCGAACATGCAACCGAAGACACTAACTGTAGACACTAGTTACACGGAAGATCAGAGTAGAGGCCATATCTTGAGTTCGGGATAGGTACCATTTCTGAAGTTTAGAATAGCTGCCAGTTTGCGAGTTCGAGGCAAATGTCAGAATAAGAATTCAAAGCAAATGTGAGACCAAAAATTCAAAGCAGATGCTAGTTCTAGACGCTACAGTGTAGAGAAGATGCTAGTTTTACACAGTAAGAGCTAGTTTAAGAATTTAATAATTTTGAAGCCAGGCCGAATGCTGATCAAATGTGCCCAAGTTGACAGCGCAAATTATATTTTCTTAAAACCACTTTTCTGCTGAAACAGAATCTAGTTCACACAAAGAACGGCGTGACAAGGTTATCATATCCAAAGAACCACGCTAAAGGCCAAGAACGGCACGCCAACAGGATAACTCCCAGATCGGCGTTGTAATAAGTATTATTCTTCCGCTCTTCAGTGAAACTGACTAAATGTAATACACACCCTTCTTTTAGACTTATCCTAACATTACAGTAGACGGTACCGAGGCAGTTACCAAGTTAGAGAAGTACATGCAAAGCCTCGGAGTTGGCATAGTTGACTCCATATCCGGGTCAAGACTAGATACTAGTTCCACATGAAAACGAGGTGTTCACGCAAAAGTTGGAAAAATAGCGTCTTCAAGTCTCCGATCCTACTCATTTGATTGATTCAAGAATCCATACGGATCAGCGGCATTTGTAAATACGAAAAAACGATAAAATACACAGAAGTGATACTCGTCCAAGTAAGTACTGAGCATCGTGAACTTTTGCCTTAGGCATCAGTAACCGTTCCGATGCATAACGTAATACATTTCAACCAAACGCGGATCGAACTCGAACCTAATTGTGAAACTCAGATCGCAAGATATCCACTCACAATGCTCGTTGAGGAAGGTGGAAGTCAGAGATTAAGGAGCCAATCAAAATCAAACAGAATTAGTCATTTCAAGCCGGCGATTAGAGACGAAGCCAAGGAGATTCTAATTTTCGAATGCTAGACCTTTAATTCTTCAACACGAAGTGAACTACTCAAACATGGATTATCATTAGCTGAGTCATAATCTAGTTCATTTTACAATATGTAACGCTCGAACTCACGAGCATTAGCTCACAGTATCAGGCATTAGTTCTTGACTCGAGGGCTCAGACATTTCATCACCACTATCAACGCCATATCAAATTCGCAGTTTGGGACTCCAAAGCGACAATAAATATCCAAGTAATAGCAACAACAGAAACAAATTTTTACAACGAAACAGCAAAACGCACGAGAAATTTCAAACGTCTGAAGATTCTTCGATCTTTTCGGCTTCCTTCTTTCATTTCAAAAGCTGGCAATACACAAGTGTTAACGTTCATCTGAACCAAAACTTCGACAAACGAGAGAAGTAGGTACGTGGGTAAGAATTATCTTAAAGAACACTCATACAATGTAAGTATATAGGACACACCGAAATTATTTTTATTCAACTCAACCGTTCGAAGAGTACGTAATTTATCCTCGTACATGACACGAAAAAGTACGCAAAAATTCACAAGAAAATCGAACACTCCAGGAAACGGCCTCAGCCTCGCACACAATACACAGACCGAGAGCCATCTGAACTTCCCCCTCCCTCATACCTTCAACTTTATCTTAACGTCGCAAGCCAGTGCGGAACTGCTCAAAGCATTATCTAGGATTATTGCGCAGAAAAATGTCACTCGTCATATTTACTCAAACATCTAGATTTCTAACCCTTAAAACAAATGTCCAACGAAAACCTCCGCACTGCTGTCATAAATTACTCACGCTTTGTGTCTCCACACTTGCGAAGGTTACAAGCAATTACGCTGCCTCAATCCTCCCTGCGTATATCGCATTCGGCATGCACAGGTCATTTTTACGCGGGGTAAGTCAAAAGTCCATACCAAGGTCCTGCATCCCACACTCGACAAGATACCCGCGAGTCATTCGAATAATGATACATATAAAGTTCGCAGCACGGAAGGCCAGGGTCAACTTTCACGGACTAATCATCATTTAAATAACTCTAGTATCCGCTCAAGCGTTCGACGTCGAATTGGTTCGGATTTACATTACACGAAGAATAACAGTAACACTCGATCCGATCCCTCATTATCCAAAACGGCCCCATACGTCAATTTCGAAATGGTTCAACACTAACGCCTCCCAATCACAAAAACAAAAATATTAGCAACTTATACGAGGGTACACAGCCTTCGTGTTATTTACCTTCGGATATATGAATTTGCAACGCTTCCGCTTCTTGCGTTAATAAATCGCAAAACTGATCTCCCACTTGCACAAGGGTAAATCTCGCTACTTCCAGGTCTAAATCAGTCGGCGGGTTTTTCGTATTTGGTAACCATAAATTTAAATCCTCCTGAAATGCAACACACCAAAATTATTAGAGATTAAAAAGCTGCACTAAAACATATTAAGTCACGAATAATCAAAAGAAAGAAAAAAAAAAGGAAGGAAAAAATGAACCCTAACAGAAATGTTTACAAATCACACAAACGATACTGAATCCCCCCGCCGCGTCTCTAATGTACCCATATAAATGTACTTCGAACTGACACGAGGGGAGGACATGGCAGCGATCGAGCGAAATTTCAACCAAGAAACATACGCCATTGCTGCACTTCCAATAGCAGACGCGGACAGCCGAAAAAAGCGAAGAGGACACGCAAAAGATCGAAGCCGTATTTCGCGTGAACACGAGACAAACGATACATAAGACCACAATACAACAGGATGCAATTATCGATCATTTCCCGACTCGAGCGCACCTTTGGACTCGCAGAATCGCGAACCCGCTCATCAATTTCTTCGCTCACCACTCCCTCCCCTCTTACCCATTAGCCACTCACTCGGCTCTTTCCATAAAATAAATAAATTTAGAAAAAATAAACGAAAAACGTAACTGTAAGCAGC
>CM063106.1:80129314-80179314 GCA_031841125.1 Acanthococcus lagerstroemiae
TCGCATTTGCCGAAATGGCTGACACAGATTTTTGGGAAGCTGCACAGGTACACAATTAGAGAGGACAGGGAGCGAATTACCCGCTTCGAGACGTCCCCAAGCTCCGAAAGAAATTCTATTATTTTCAAAAATTACTCACACTTGTTTGGAAAAGCCAGTCCACGCTAAAACCAATTAGCGTGAATCCTTTCATATTGAACGACAGAAATTCTGATTGCCATTTCTGCCACTGCGTCCAAATCTGAATCCATTACTAAGAATACGAACGGGTCCACTTTCCCCACATTATATTTGTGGAGGGTCTCAAACCGGCACTGCTCTCAGAACATCACATAATCGTCGTATGTAGGCGTTCGAGTACATATCGAAATCATAAAAACGCAAGATCAATTCACATCTGATTTCCTCACAAAATTTCCGGTTCTGTCGGGTATTTCAAGCACCCTATTTTTTATTATTTTTTTCTTATTTAACACGAATACAATTTCTATTTTGAAGCAGCTGGTCATTTTTGGAAGAAACTCTGTTTTCCATAAATTTGGTTTATGAACTTTGATATGATCCTAAAACGATACACACGCCAACACGGGTAGACACAAGAGGATATACCTTCGGGAAGTTAAATCTATTAAACTATCCGTTCCCTTCCAAGTAAATGCATAAAATGAATCTGTTCGTACTTGGGCCAAAATCAATCATTGAAAGTGTTGGTCAATTTCTACGATGGTGTCAAAATAATAATGGAAACGGGTTTGGCAGCCTCAATAATCTGCTATTCAATTACCCAGATTATACTTCTCTGAGTTTTCCATTTTAATCCCCTCCCTCAACTGTAGATACACCAATTATCACAGTAACGTTAAAATAATATCATTAATGAAATCAGCGGCTTTTACGAACTCATTATTCCATATTTCAGTTATTGATAACTTTTAGTTTGATCCCGTTCACCAGCCACACGTGTTCTAGTTTCCAGAGTAGCATCAAAATGATATTGGTGGTATTAAAAACTTCCCATTTGATATCCTCACACAGAATTATAAACTTCTGGCCAAACAATATCAAAAATGAATTTGACAGTTTTTTCAACCCCTCTCCCCTCATTGAACTGATGTATTCCATTCTTGTCCCCGTAAGAAGCCTGAAAAGTCCCATTGATACGGCTCGTTCAGATACCACGTAAAACACAAAAGAACACTTACGTCATTTGTATAAAACTGTCAACGACGAGGAAGGAGAGTGAAAGAATTGTGGTAGGAAGTGATTTCAGGCCAACCTCTTCCCTTCGGACGTTCAACTTCAAAGGCATGTTTCAAAGTGCTGTAATATGGATTCATTATTTTCGGAGTTTCTCAAATAGATAAAAAGGAATTGCAAGAAATAATTTTCATATTGAATTTAATATCGATTAATTTTGTCACAGAAATTTTCAAAAAGTGACTCACGGTTGAGGGGTTATTGAAGAAATCTGAGGAAGCATTAAGTGGCCCCTAATGGTGATTGCATATCTTAAAACATTCCTCATGGTCTCAACAACAGATGTGGCAAATAGCACCTTCTCATCAAATACCTCAGGCACAATCACAACTTGAAGCATCCTGGCTGTCACGGCCAAGATACGAAATTAACTCTGCGCGTCCGATCAGCGAGACAGAATCTTAATACTGTGCCACTGTGCATCTGTACGCTCTTACTTATCCGGTATTTTTGAGCCTTCGTTCGGCAAATCTGGTTATTGCACTCCCCCCTCCCAGCGAAATGGTCTCGGGAAATCTCCGAGGAAAATATACGGGGTATCGCTTCTTCGAGGTCTGTGGTCTGACACGGATTTACATAGAATTTACATTCGCAAATCAGACTGCGGTAAATGGCAATCGCAACGTCACATCGAAACCACTCCACTCGCTATGAACCCGGTCAGACAGCATAACCTGCTCAACCTACGGTGAGTGGTCACACTTCATTCGAAACTATTCTTAAATCCGAAAACGAATACAAGGAATTTGCGACCGTCGACGATTTACAGTTAATCGGTTACACGAGGAATTAATCGAGAAACTACGAAGACACTCGGGTCATGAGAGACCAAAAACGTGTATTTTCCGCCGCGTATAAATTATAACCTCGCCGCACACTAGAAGTCCACGAAACGACGAAAAGGTACAGAAAATCAACCGAATTTTTTTAAAACCGACGATCAAAGAAAAAATGAGAATAATGATCACAGCCAGTAAACGAGTGAGTTTACAATGAGAAGAAAAAGTATCTCAACGAAAATACCAAATCGGCGAGTCATCATCGCTCGGAGTTATTAGACCATACATAATTTTCTTATAAGAGATTTCATCCATTTCAGCTCTCCTCTTACTTTTTCAAACGGAACGAACAAACACGTTGAGTAACCCCCGATTTGTAGGTGGATACACCGCAAGGTGACGGAGCACAAGAAAGAAAAACAAAAGAATAAAAAACTCGAGAATATTTAACAAGATCTACCTGCAAACGAAAGAATACAGAATCATAGAATATCGATAATTGATAATGTTAAATAGTGAACGCAACTGAGAAAAGGAGGGAGAGAAGAAAATCGATAAACAGCCCAGACACGTACTACGCGAAATAACGACGGGTGGAGGGAATGGCGGAAATTGAAAAAAATAATCATTATTTTCGAATTTCCATCATCGAATGCACTGACATACATCATGCCATTACGACTGTGCAGGATATTCAATGCACCCGTATTTCTGTGATGCAGCGTACGTCGAAAATTAAAAGCGATTACGTTTAAACGATCGGAGGTGGAGCGCGCGGCGCGGTGGCGGAAAATTCGTCCGGCAAAGTGACACACATTGGACAGAGAAAAGAGAGCGCACGAAAGAGGGAACGAGAGGGCCCCCATTATTCCGTAGCTTCGAGTTATACACGTACCCCGAGATCGGAAGTGATACCGAACATTACAAATTAGCCGCCGTAACGAACGTAACATACGCATCGCGCATTAGGATCACACACCACACATACATACATACATACATACACACACGTGCAGCGCGTGAATGACCTACGTAAAAGGGTTGTACATGAAAAAAATATCAACCCTCGTCTGGGCGAATCATCTGATAAATAGCGAATAAAAAAGAAGAAAAGAAGAAAAAAAAACACACATACTATAATTTAGCTATTCGTAGGCGGAGCGCCGATGCTATTTTCGCACACAAGATCCCCTTTCTTTCGTTGCCGTATTGTTCGATAATATTTTATATACGTGAATGTACGTGGATAACCATTGTTCGCCGCTGACGGATTTACGTCATTTGTGTAGTCCTCTCGCCTTCTTCTCGCCAACAATCGAACTCGACTCGATCACACTTCGCATAATCCAAATGACTTTCCCCGAGAAGGCCGAATTCAGTTCTCAAGACAGTTAGTACAACGAACTAATACGAAGTTCCATAACAAACACGCATTTTATGGTAAAAGCGTGAAATCTGGTACGATCAATTTGAGGATTAGTACCACGTCGAGATCCTCAGCCCTCTTCGTTAGTCCATATTTGGAGAGAGAAAAGGGCAGAGGGCAGAGTTTAGAAGAGTTTCGAGCTAGACTTGGAACTCTTTGAATTCCCCGTGGAAAAA
Source organism: Acanthococcus lagerstroemiae (assembly GCA_031841125.1). NCBI lineage: Eukaryota > Metazoa > Arthropoda > Insecta > Hemiptera > Eriococcidae > Acanthococcus > Acanthococcus lagerstroemiae. The sequence continues at coordinate 80,132,953 of CM063106.1, forward strand.
ATGTCGCGCAATTTTTTTCCTAACTACACCAGATTTATTTTTGATGTATGTCACAAAATGAGAATTCAAAATAACTCTTTCCACAGCCATACACTAACAAACGCTGCCTCGTGGGAGAAAATATAGGGTTTTCGATATTTTTTCGATAAAAATTAAGCTCGTACACGTATAATAAACATGAAACTCCAGAAGAACATCCACTGGTACCAACCTCATTCACGCTCATACATCAAAATTAAAAGTACGAACAGATATATTATCGTATAACACGACACAACAATTTCAGATTTTTTTAAAAACAATGACATGAGAATATATGATTCTATAATTATGTATGTTCAACGAAGAATTTAATGCCGATGTTAGTTTTTTTATTATAGTTCCTTTTTTCTTTTTTTCTGTATTCTATCCTAAATGCAAATTTCAGTATCATCAAGATAATACTACTGATCGAACAACCAGACACATTCAGTATAGTTATCCGTATCAGTATAGCTATTCCTGAATGACAAAAAGGAATAAAAAGTGAAATTTTTAATAAAATTCATTCCGAGTATGGAAAACGAAAGGTTCTCGAGAAAAATGATTAACGTCATCGTATTCAACGTTCAAAATACAGCTATCACATAATCTCATCCAACTGGTATTTATGCTGTAGTCTAGTGTAATAGGAATCTGTAATGAAGAAAAAAAAATTGAAAAATGAGAGCGGAGGAAGTTTTTGGTCTTAACAGCTTGTGCGAACACAAGGAACACTAATTACTCCCAAACACCCATTTTCCAAACCTATCGATGTACAGGAATTCCCCCCCCCCACACACACACACACTCAAAATACACACAGAGTTCAATTTTTTTGTGTTTTATGCCTTCAGAATGAGATTCTAACGGTGAAAGTTTTTTACTTACTTGTACGTAAAGAGAATGACTGAAAACGGCACACGTCATAAATCCATTTTTGGTATCAACTAGACGCGATGTTAACAATGGCACGAGGGCAAAAACAGAGATAAAATTTCCATGAAATGCATATACATTACGCACATCATTAATGATGTTTTCTTCGTCGCTGAATTCGTTTTTAATGTTACTTTAAATCGAAATTCAAAGCTGTGGGAATTGGGAACGACGAGAACAAATTTCCATCAAATACTTATACGTATATCAAAATTCAAGTTTTTGCCAAATTTAAAAACGAATTCTTCGACCGAAAAATCATAGCTATCGATGGGCATAACGCAATTTTCTCTTTCCTCTAGCCTACTAGTGACACAATTTTGAACTTCGCGTAAAAATTATACAAGCCCTGAAAAGAGATACGCAGTTCCCCTTAACTCTCACTGTCAGAATTTTGAACCTCGCGCGAGACAACGTAAGTGGATTCAATTACCGTGAAATACCTAGACTAAATATGCCGTTTTCATAAATTGTTCTCAGAGGTGTGAAAAAATGCCTCTATTAAAATCCCATCCAAAAGAAAGAACAGAAAAACGCAACCTAACGAATGTCATTATCGCAGAAGAGATGGCGCAACAAATTACCAAGGATGGATAGGTACGGGTATAGCGAAACAAGTTTGGGAGTAATTAGCGTCTCTTCTATTCGCACACACAAGTCGCTAAAACGGAAAAAATATAGATTTACACTTTTTTCAGTAGGCTCTTCGTTAGTAGTGTAAGGCAATGGACGGTTACTTTGAAATCCCATTCTGCGAAATTTCAGGAGTAGTTACGAAAAAGTTGTAAGAAGTTCTTTTATTGCGAAATCCAGAGAGCTTCAATTTTTCTCAATTCACCATTTTCGGCTATATTAAACTGATAACAGGCTAAATTCTGATATTTACCCACTTTTCCCTCAAAATGTGAACCCAAGAGGAGGCTTTGGCGTGTCGCTTATCTACAAATTGATTCTGATACCCTTCGAAGTCAAATGGCAAATTTCACAATTTTATAATGAAACGCATGATTTTTCTTCAGTTCCTCGGACCAAATGCACGGACAATCGAAAAACAAAATACGGGCGAAAGTGGAATTGAATAATAATATACGTAACACATTGCAATGATTCAATTCAAAACGCTAACGTTGGACCAATTTCGCCGCCAGATCGAATGCTCCGAACGAAAACTAATCAATACGCACATGCCGTTCGAGAAATCCGAGAATTAAGCAGAAAGATGAGAGAGGGACGAGGAATCTCCACCGAGAACTGGCTTCAGCCAGACGCGATCACCTCGGATCAATGTACAGGAAAAGGAATTCCGCGCAGCAGCTGTTTCATCGAATTCTTCTATACCGACGGAACAGGTAGCCAAGTCTAGCTTCCCCTTCGGAGAAAGGCAAATGCACCTGGAACTAGCTGATCGACATTGTGCGATGCCTATAATCTGTATATGTTTATAGCGTACCGGGCTGACAACTTATCGGACTGCATTAAGAAACGTTATCATGCATGTTCTTGTAGTTGAGGTCTCTCCCTAGCCAGCGAACAGCAGCTCTCGAGAGACCACAAGCAACATGTAATCGAACTCCGTACCAGATACTCACCGGTCAATCGGTTGGCTGATCTCACCCAAGGGGTATCTCGGTGCCTTGAACACAATATGACCATGTTTACAATCAATTGTCGCATGCAAACATCCGTCACTGAATCGCTGAGTACCAGAAGTAAGTCAATTTTCATGTGCTCACAGATTAGGTTACACTGCGAACCAACAACCGTAGTACGAGCTGATGTCGGTTAGCTTAGTCCGTCAATTCAGGGAAATTTGACCGATTTTTGCACGAAACCCTTCAATTACTTCAATGCACTACTATTTACAGCTCAATTTTCGGTTCAGTATCCAAGCTATCTTTTAGACACTCAGAAATAACCGTCAAGACCAGAGACAACATTTTTGCAACACTTCTTGCACTAAGCTGTCCCCCAATTACTTCAGTATACCACTCTTGTATAGTACAGCTCAATTTTCGGGTCAGTTTGCTAGCTACTCAGAAATCATTCTCAACTTCGATCAGAACGAACAATAATCCTCGGCCAATACGCTCGATGACTTTTTTCCAAGGACTGGGAAGAAACAGCGATTTCAAAATACAGAACGTCCAAGTTATGACTGGAAGGATGAATACTCGACAACTCTGGCAAAAACAGTACGTACGCGAAACGGAACAAAGCCTGACAGAACTAGTTATAATAAGAGTAACAGTTTGAAAAATGGAAAATATTAGTAACAATTAAGAAGAAAATTATAGTACTCGTAGTCGACTAAATTTAGATTTCGATACTCCCCGAAAGACTGCAAACAGGCAGTCAAGAGTGTTCACATTTGTACGGCTCAGATTCTAATTCGGTGTCAAATTAGTAATACTGTAGAGAATAAAAAAGAACCTAAATGTATGAAATAGTCTTTTTAATTGAATGATCTTTGTAGTTTCGCTAGATTATGCATTCTGCTATCTGTATTACACTGATACTGTTCAACGTATTTAGTGATACGATTACTTGATTAGCTTATCCACAATTAAAATGTAAAAATAAAATGATTACGGTTTAGAAGTTTACTTTCTTTAGTCTTCATTGAATACTGACAACACTAATCGTGGATCTATTAATCGGAAATGAACGAATGTTACATGTAAAATGTTTATTCGTACTAATATCAGTTATCAGTGTAATTAGTTAATTACAAAAACATAAACCGGTATCCGGTATCTATCAACACTTGGTGGAGAGCCGGGAGACCAAGAACGAGGATTACAAAATAGTAACCAATACAGAAAATCACATCGATTTCAAAATTTCCGCTCATAAACACCCGAATATCCACATGCGCAACAAAGAACAAATACATACATAAAATAATAGTAAAATGTATTCAATAAATACAATTTAGAAAAAAAATGGATGATACTAATAGTATTAACTGAAACAGATAACACTGATAGAATTCTTCGCCCAATATCGAATTATCGACAGTTGAAAATTTCAAGGTTCTTTAACACAGAATTTCATCTCAAACCTCACCCGGTGACAATTCAACGTCTGTCTCAGGTTTCAAATACAGGCCTATGTTACATTTTGGTAATTTTTTTGTTGAGGAAATGGGATCTAGATAATGTAGAGAACGTCTTGAGGTTTTTAATTTCGAAAAAATACTCCAGTGGTCAGAATCTTCACATAAACATAGAATGATCAGCTTTGCAAAAGTAGAAGCATGCAAATACATAACCGTGTCGCGATAACGTGAAACACTCATTTCGTGTTTCCATTCCTCCGTAAAATTGACGAACTGCACACACCCTCAGACACACATTTAATACGTTCACTTGGATGAACACGCCTTGGCTGGTCTCCAACACAATTATTTTTCAATTGATTCAGAGGCAACAATTCACGTGCCTTACTGCAAACACGGTGGGAGTAAATACGAGGAAAGTGTTTCACGCAAAGTCTCAAGGAAAGTCCCCTTGTTTGTGCAACTCTAGAGCCTTGTAGCTTTTTCAATTCTGAGAATATATTATTTGCACACGAAATTTTTTCCTCCTTTTGATGACTACGTACACCACATTCTTCCAAGCTGCCCATCAAAACCAGGCAGAACACACACTATTTAGTCTACGTTGCGCATGCATCATTCCACATTCCTCACTGTAACGCCCAAGGAACGTGACTATGCTGGCAATGGCAGCACTGAGCTCGGGAACAAATATCATCGTCGTCGTCCAATAGGGAACAGGCATTACCTTCGCTACGCCACTCTAGGTTCGCTTAGTCCGAGCAATATAATACAATTATATTCCTCTACCTGCTGGCGCCGAAATATTTAAAACGGTCCCGCAGAAAGGGAGCACCCATCAATGGTGAAATAACAATACAGGGAAGACCCGAAGGCGATTTTCAACTTTGCCCCACAAAGAAGGGGAAAAAAATACGGAACAGCCAATGAAAAAAATTACTATCGGCGTTTTACGAATATTCATTGCCCACGGCGCGCACATTTCGAATTCCTGTTTATCTTTCACAAACAATAAATTAATACATCGTTCAAACCGGTAGATACGTGAAAGCCCAAGCAGACAGAAAAGAGAAGAAATAAAAATGGGAAAAACTGAGTAAATCTGAGAAAATAACTTTTTTTTCCCGACTAATACACGCTCAGTTAACAGTAGCAATTCATTTAGTTCACGCAGAATCAACGACCGCGGCCGTGAAGAAGAATGAATGAGAAACCCGCAAGAGCAACGAGATAATGAAAAGGAACAAAATAGCGAAGTCATGGCATACATCGTCGCAATTTTCTGGATCGAGGAGAGGGCGAGCAGTAGAAAAAACACTACGGATTGCGAAAAAAAGCGACTCAGTCCATAGTGGACAAGGGCGTGTATGGGAGATAGCCCGCGAGTAAGTAGAGCAACGAGATTATAAAAAAGAATAGAATTCAGTAACATCAAAACTACTTGGGATGGGCAGCAAGAAACCACCCTAGCTAGCATCATATGTTTTTTTACTCAGTTTCAAATTTCTTCGAACTTCAAAGTGTTCAAAGAAAAAGAGAATCATCCCATTTTCCAAACTGAGGCCCACTGCAGCAAGCGTGCGATAATTATAATTTTTTCAGTATTCCTCTTTAGAAGGTGGGAGATTTTTACCCAAATCGTATTTTCGCTGCCCTACCAATGCGGGAGCTCAACCCCCCCCCCCTCCCAATTCGCATCGGTTCTTCTAACACACCTGGAGAACTCGGTAGACAGGCAAATACCAAAGAGAAATCCTTCGACCGAGTCAATCCCAAGACGTTCTTTCCAAAGTGTACGACTTCCGAGGAACTTGACCGGTTGATACTCGATGAAACCTATAGACCGGGTCAACCCGACAAGTACCACACTTTTGAAACGTACTGTGCATAGGTCAAACACCGCTGTCGGGATCTATAAGAATGAGGATAGCGAGACCAGTAAGAAACTTCAATACATTAGCCAGAGCAAGCACACCACAATAGAAATGTACAACGCTAATCTAAAACTTTCAAAAACACACACAAGGAATAATACATTATTCCTAACAAAAATAGTCAACTGCCTCTCTCCGAACGCGGCTCACATATACCACCTATGCATCCAAGCTACGATCACAAACTCCATCACCTTCTTCTTTTTAGCATACCTAAAGAAATACCGATGACTGTTCGTCATTGTCAGTCTCAATTTGTTCACGAACAAGAAGTCCATTTCCTGCTACATACAGCCTTCCAACACACATTCGATTCAACGACGCGAGTTCGAAGGAAAATTCGCAAACTGCAAGTTGGCTGTTAGATCATCAAAAACTCAAGAAATGGCTTACACCAGGGCATATAGAGCAGAAACAAGAAATAAAGCAGGAAGAATGGCCACTGTTTACACGTTAGCAGAAGACGCCAAAGCGGTGAGGTCAAGCCAATGGATGGGAAGGGGGCACTCACTCAGTGAACAGTGAACACGAGCACATGCAGATATTATACTTTTCAAATATGCCAACATCAGTAAAAGCGAAGTCGTTTTCCCACCGAACTACGCTGACTGGCCAACTCGTCCGTCCTTTTCAGTTAATTCATTTACGCTGACACGTATCTCCCGCGAATAATAAATTTAAAAATAATTCAACTCGTTAGGTACCCGAGTCGCGCCGTCTGTAATCTCCGGTCTTCGCCGCCATCGTCACACATTATATGTATTATGAAATTACCATATTTACTGAACATTTCACATTGCACGACAGTAGTACGAGCCGCACAAGCATTCATCGCACGAATAAGACCTTCCAAATTCTAGGTCCTTAATAAGGTCTCGACCCACTTGCCACAACGTAAAATAATATATTTAGGCCCATATCATCGGGGGAGAGGCAATGGGCATTGCTCCACCAAACCGACGGTTTGTTTCATCCTTCACGAGAAGGTCTAGACCTTTTCTCTTGCTTCCTTTTGTATTTATGTACATAAAATTTGCAGATCTGCTCCAAGCTGCCCCTCCTGAAAAAGTGATGACCATCCTCTCCATAGAAAAAATGATCACACTTTGAGCGTGGAAAATACACGGATAAGAAAGAAGAAAAAAGAGTACAAGAGTAAATAGTTAATGCACTTTCCCAGTTAGGCGTTTCCATTCCATCAATTTCGATAAATTCACAGGGGACAGTGAAAATTCATCAGTATTTGTGCGCTGAAAATGAAAATCTCGAAGACAGCGTTCAACTAAAAAATAACGCCACCGCGTATATTCTCTATCCGCTACAACCCTGAAGTTGAAAACAAAATCGCCAAAAAGCAAAGATCGCCGACATTCGTTTTTACCTAATTAAAAATTTCAATTATAAGAAGAACCGATAGTACGTACACGTTCGAGTTCCCTAAATATACGAGTACGGAGTACACACGATGTGAACTAACAACCAACAAAAATGGAGAAAAAAACTGTTAACGTACAGCAAACATACACAAAATTTTCTAACGATTGTTAATCTTCGAAGACAAGCAAATACAGAATTGAATAGAAAAGAAGAAAAAACGTCGAGAACAATACGCAGTATGAAGTTGGATACCCGGTGTAAACCATAACAAACCGTATACTGACCTTAGATACTGGCAGGATAACAAGCGAAGAAAGAAAATTGTACTAATGAATTCCCTGAACTATAAATTAATGAAAGGCATTCATTGTAGTTTCGTTTCTTTCTATATTCAAACGTCACCGTGTCTCATTATTCATTCCAAGTTGACCTCAAGAAACTAACTTCCTCTCTTTGCCAATTTCAACACTTCAGTTCAGACGATCTGAGTAATATCCATCAGAGAACAGTATACCATCCTAGACTGCACTTGAAAGAAAACTGTGATCATATTATATTGCCCATCATGCATCTACGTTGATAGCCAATCCATTTTCTGAGCCTGAAGTCTGAATTCAAGGTTAGATGCCGTACGTTCAATGTGCCAGTGCCTTCGGCATGAGGACACAGGTCACGTTCTTCGATTCGGAATCACGTTCTCAGACGAGAACCGGATGCAATGCCGAACACAATACACGAGCGGTTACAGGATTGAAGCACCCCCCCCCCCGCCACAATTAACAGAATAAGAAATACAATATTTCCTTTGAATCAGCACGCACGTCTTTATTCTGAGCGCGAATCGTTCCCTTTACTAATATCTCAATTCAAACATTCCAGATACGAGGAATTTATGAACAAGAGCTCTGACAACCTAAAGCGTACTTGGGCACACGAGTGCCCAGTCCTAGCGGTGGCTTAACTCCTCAGAACAGGTAAGAAAATATCAAGCCAACCTTTGGGCATCACGCAATATATTTCAGACCGTCTTCCTCACGCTCCATTCCGTTTTTCTATCAAGGAAACCTGTAAGAAGTCTTGAAATTTTTTTAATCCTTCAAACCAATTGGGAACAGTTTTCGACGAGTCTTGAAGAGCTTTCACAAGTCTTAATAAGTCTCGAAGCGGTCGTTAAGAACATGACGTGTTGAACGTTCATGAGAGGAAAAGCTAGTAAAGGTATCTCAATACGCTCGCTGGAAACAGATACCCGAAAAAACGAGAATAAGGAAAGAAGAAGGCCAAACATTCTGTGGTGGTGGGCTTCAACGATAGACATTAGAGCACACTTCCCTTAAATCTAACAATGTTCAGAACCATGCTTTTCAAACAATAATGAAAATACAAATATCTGGAGGTTAAAGAACACTTCTTGTATTAGGTGTTCCTAGTGATCCAGTAAGGAACTGTTCAATCTCGAAACAAGTACGTGGGCTACAGAAGCTGACCAAGGCGTTAAAATCACCTTCTACAATTACTAGAATGGCATAATACTCGTATCACGTGAGAAACACATGGCATAAAAATACATCTTCAGTATCACTGAACAGTAATCTAGAAACATTCTATAGTAACAACTATCATAATTCGTTTTCGAAATTCTCATGTATGTACCCTGTCCTTTTTTTCATTTTCAAAGAAAGTGAAAGTTTCACAGCTGCACAACTACTGGGAAATACTATGAAAAATTAAAATCCAGATTTCCAAAACTACGCATACAGATCTATGTACGTATTTCAATTGACAAATCAAATCGCCGAAGCGGTAAGCAATGGTCGGCTTCAGAACGTTACACAGTCCGTCATAACAAAACAGATTTTGATATAACCTATCTCGATCACCTGCCAGAACAGGAAGGTCGAGCCTGGGACACATGATATAAGAGTAGGTGTTCATGAATTACACACTCGGCTGAGTAAGCATTCACTTTGTAAGTTATGGAAATTAACTAGGAAACTTTCTTTCATCAACATCATATATATCGCTGTGCAACCGTGCAGTCTTGCTCCCTCCCACCACACATACACATACGCTCGAAAACACTAACAGACTCTACCTTCTACGAGTGAAAAGTTTGCTGACTATCAATTTCTCATGGCGGAATTGCAAATAATAATATGATCCGCATACTCATGCGGGTATTCCAAGAACGAAGGAGCGATCACAATACACATAACAAGAAAGAAACCCTCGCATCAGCTCTTAGCCTGCTGACACCAGATTTTTTACGGCCGGATCCGATATTCTGCAATGCGAAATCAGCGTGCACATACTTCTTCCCTTCTCATCCTCATTGTAATGTGCCAACGTATTTTCCGCACACAGCGAACCTCCCGACCAGGACGAACTCGCTCTAACCATACAAAAAAAAAAAAAAATCAAAGGACCAACAAAAATAAAAGGTGAAAAATTCTTACCTGAGCATTCGGTCTTGACGTTCTCGATCCTGAGCGTAGGCGCGTTCCCTATCCAAGAATTCTTCGGTAACTGGATGCAGATGAGAGGGCGTCATCGGTAAGCCCGGAACGGGGAAACGCTGCTGTTTCCACAGTATCTCCGGTATGGGCGGATAGATGTTGTGCGGAGGTAACTGGTGGTGGTGAAGTGCGTGTGACGTAATCATCGAAGTGACGGAAGGCGAATGAGGGTAATGAGCACTAGGAGTCGTGGGCGCGGCGACCATTGACGAAGGCGACACTGCGGCTGCGGACGAAGAAGACGATGGCGACCCGGTAGCCACCGCCGGATGGGACATCAGCAACGACTGATGTTGCACACTATCGACGTGACGGATACTCGGTTCCGCGATCAAGAACAAATTCGGATCGCGCCACACGCGAACACCATCTAACGACGCGGCACTAGGATGCGGCTGATGATACGAGTAGAATCTACTATCGGCAGCCAACAAATCACTGCCGCCGATGAAGCCACCACCACTTGCACCGCCGATACCAACCACTGTCGGCGATCTGCGGCTCAGCGACAGAGCCTGGGGCTGCGACAGCAAGCTGCCGCCAACGCTGTCGTCCAAACCGCTCAAAGCGCTCGAACGCGACCCGGAGCGTTCGTCGCTACTTCCGCTGCCGCCGCTGCTGCTGCTGCTACTACCGCCTCTCGAACTGATGCCCGAATCGATTGACGCCCTATCGTCCGAAAAACGGGATACTGACAACGAAACCGGGGCACTGCTGCCAGAAATATCTTCCATGCTTCCAGGATGTTACCTCGTTGGCGACGGCTGCGGTGGCGAATACGATCCTCCGCGGAGGATGCGACATCGTTTTCTGCTTAAAACTGGAAACCGAACGCCAAATACAGAGTGGCAAGTGAGCGCGGCTGCTGGGCTACGAATACTCGACTCTGGTAATAATTACGGCCGCCGTTCGTGCTCATTAAATGCGGTCGTGTACTCCGTCTCCTGATAACTGACTAGAATCCGGCACTGATGACGGCGGCAATCTACCAATCATTGCACCACTGCATTAGTATCTCAACTCTTCTCGATTCTGACTCCTGCAACACAGAAAGATGATACAGAGCCGTTAATAACCGAGAACGGAACCATCTAGAACTTAATAGGGTTAACACAGACATCCATTATGGGTTTTAGCATCGATAACGGGCACACTAAATCAGGGCTACTGCTTCTGCTTCATAAGACTACATAGAAACTAAGGGTGAACATCGCACGAAGCGTAATATTGCACCTTCATCAGTACGTATTTGGAGGCCGCACACTTTCCGTGCAAGTAGTCTCGGGAACTGTCTGTTAGCACGATTTGTCGCTGCTTCTAGTACTGATGTTTTACGAAGATACAGCGACGAAGCGACGAAGCTATGCTAACCGGAAAAGTCACTCGACTACCCCTGGTATAAAGACCTTTGCAGTCATCTTCAACAGCACGTCCGACAACGGTGGCAGCAACCGTCACTAGGTTGATTATCCTACCACACGGGCTCGTTGAAGTCACATCATACCATACTGATTTCCATTATTTTCTGATAAAAATGGCAAAACAATATAAATGGCAAGTAGGCATACTGTACACAACATTTCTCATCTCATCACCAAACGATCGACCTATTTACTACACTAGTAGTGGTATACCTATAACCTGTATACATTATCTATACACCGAACAAGGTACACAATAATACGGCCAACTTGCTCAGAAAATAAAAATGGTAATAAAAACAAACGCCGATAAACGTATGTCTTCCTGCCAGTCTCGTTTTTGCCACTGTTCCCGCTTCCTCTTTAAAACAAAAAAATTGCGATCAAATGCACAGTACGCTGTACACTATCTTCATTCGCAATAACAAGAGGCCTGATAGAATATTCGATATAAAGTAACACGCGTCGAAGAGATCGTCCCTCAGTAGTACTTCATTTGAATGGACAAACTGTACCATCAAGCTCTCTGTCCCTGATCAAGCAGCTCGTTTGATTTAATTTTGTTTATATTCCTTAGTCTCTCGATCATTCGGTTGCAGCTCTACTCTTTTCTCTCCCGCGCTAATCTTTTCATCTCTGAGAAGGATTTACACTTTGTATCCTTTTTTATCTGCTCTTCATAGCTCATTCTGTGCTCTCCTTTTCAGTTCTTCCCCTCAACCGTTCCTTCCAGTGATAACAAGAATAGCCCTGGAGGTTCTCTTTACGATTATATTCCAAATTTCTCTTTTCCCTCTTATTCGTGTCAATACTTCCTCATTCCTGATCTTTTCTGTCCATTCGATTTTCAACATCTTCAATAACACCACATTTCAAAAGCTCCTATCCTTTTTCTTTCGTGTGTCCCTATTGTCCAAATATCTCACAACCATACGATGTCATACTCCAAATATGTATACGTTTGAAGAAATCTCAATCTTACTTTTAAAATCCGTATTAAATACATCTCCTTTTTGAAAAAACCCTCTCGTAGCTTGTTCCATTCTACCCTTTGTCTCTGTTTTATATTTACCATCTTGCGTTATCAGACTAAATATTTTTTTTAATCAAAAGACTACGCTTTCCGTCCACTCTGAAGTCCAATCATCTCGTCGGCTAGGATGACATGAAGAAACGAAAATGAAACCGAGAACAAGAACACAAAAAATACCCCAACGAAGACGATAAGACGATGAAATGAATAATGAGGACCGTCGACGGCTCACTCGACTCCGGATCTATGTCACTAGTCCCTTCATCTTCATTCAAGATTCAGGGACCAGAAATACAAAAACAGGTTCGTTTACAATACGTTCCGATACATTATCTCCCCTGTTTAAAGAGGAAACCCCAGGGTTACCACCTTTTCCATGATTCCGACTGTGCCACCTAAACCTTTGCCCCTTCAAGGTCGACACAGAATTTGAGAACAAACTATCCGCAGTCCTGCCAGCCCCAGCTCCGGAATGAGATCCCATTATTATTTTCGACCTGAAAATCGTAAACGAGAGTAAAGTTGGCTCCGTTAGTTCAACGAAATTGATCAGTATGCACCTGAACCGTTTTCCTTAATCACAGGGGATGGCTGGGAGAACATAATCCTGAAAATGGCAGAACAAATGATCAACTAGAGAAAGAAATGATAAACCAAGGCATACCACATCGGAGTAGGCGAATACACAGCTTTACTGAGTTATCTTCAACAACGAAGAAATCGAATGCGCACTCAAGTATAAGAACAAATTATTCCATGATGGAGGGCCGTATGGCGATGCACGCATGCCAAATTGGCCCCGGGACACCGCACCCCCTATCCCGGAAACGCCCCGGATGGGCCTGCGTCAGAATATGGAGGAAGAACAAATTATTAACATTACTTCTCAACCCCAAACTCGAAAATAAAGAGCCACTTTGCCACCAGTTTTGAATATTGATTTTTAATTTGTTAGCAAGGGCACGGGCGTATAGAAAAATTTCGAAAATTGCAAATAAATTAGAATAAATTTATAACGATACTTTCACCCATCAAATTCAAAAACAATATGAACCTAGAGATTTGCCAATAAGGTCAGACTTCCAAGACATCCTAGTCAGACTCATCGAGCAGTAGTGAGCCACCTCATCGAGTCTTTCTCAAACGACATCCATCACTCAGTGAAGCCTCCGCCAACAGTCAATCAGTCTCCATAAAAACTGTTGCAAGACTGGTCAACACTGATCAAGTGTACCTGTACTTACATTAGTACTTCTGTATTCATACACTTACATACATTCCACCGATTCAACTAGTTTCCAAGAACTAAAGCGTAACTAAAACTAAACTGAAAATGAAAACCAAGCTCGCCGGGAACACATGCACGATGTTTGCCATCTTACAGACTCCATTCTCGTTCTTCCCAGTTTGGGTTTAAGACACGGAAAGAAAGGGAAGAAAAACCACCACGCCTGTCTAAATAAAAACGCCATATAGCGATTCGAACTAAAATGCGGTCTACATCTCGCATCATCTCTTCCTTTTAGGAACAATAACACACACTAATGATGAAGTGCTCAGAAATTAGGTCTTCCTCCCCTCTTAGCAGCCGTAGAACACATACACGCACAGAAAAAAGTATGCCACTACACTGAAGCTCGTCGGAAACGATACAAACGTCTATTCAAAAGACAGGTTCGGGAAAAATACAAGTGTCGATTACACAATGCGTAAAATTTGTAGGTCTTCGTGGTACACGTACCCATAATATACATTATTTATATACGTATACCAATTCGAAGTTGACATTACCAAATCGATACGAGTTTTTCTCGCTCTCCCTGTGCTACGACCAACAATATAAATGAAAAATACCAATATCTATGCGATTACTGTAAGTGTCAACAGAAATACATACATCATCATAATGCCACACTTACACTGAAGAACAAAAGAACTGCGTACCTACGACTGGGCGCAACCAGTTACTCTAAACGGACTGAGCTATTTGCCAAGCAAGCCATTCGCAACTAAGCACACAAAGTTACAAAAAGCTTATTTTACGGATTATTGGACTGAATCAGGGAAAATGCAAAATAATGATGACACACCAGCGCTCTTCAAGTACGAACTACATAACTCGTCCGAACAATACGAAGTACTCATAGTAACTGGGCTAACATTTGTAAAAAAAAATTCAACATAAACCGTATCAGAAAGTACTGCTAGCTTCGTCGAAGATACTGCTGAAAAAATTACCGAAAATAAGTAGTTCTGAGTCGTTTTTCACTTGTATTTTCGACAAGCTCAACAGTCCTATTTACAAACACAGACTATCAAAAGCAAGCTATCTGAAGCCTTAATTCGGCCAAGCAATCAATGGGAATCTGCCAGATGACTTTCAACTACAGTATTCAAAACCGACAACTATCCCACTCGCACCTCGGATGTCGCACGAACACCCGTCAGTAACACCGCAGCATCTATCACTATAAGCACAAACAGATTTTTGAAGAAAGAAACATAATGGGTAGAGGGAAATTGTGTAGCAGAATCGAGAGATCATCTAGTAAACACAGACTGCGCTTACTGATAAGAAGTGTACGCGAGACATAGGGGGAACAATGTACATATAAACGTGACACAAACTTCGGCTCTCAAGTCAACTGTAGGTACTTTTAACCGAAATCTACTTCACCTTCCAACGTCGATCGGTACCATAAAAAACACGTTCTAAGCGCAGTCGATATTTACTAGACAGTCTACGAGCAGAATCAAGCGTATCAAATCCATCTGTAGGGATGTACCAACGAAGATGGAAAGTGGATGCAGATCAGTGTAATGAGTAATGAAGAGCGGTCAGCTACACAACATACAGCGCTTATAAATAGAAAACACTAACAGATGTTTAGATGCAGAAACCCAGCTAGTAGATAAGATAAGAACCAAACAAGATCAATCGCCTTCAATCCACCCACAGATTAGTATGAACGAGGATGAGTGAAAGGGAGCTCAAGGCGGAGGAGACACAAATCAACGTAACATACAACGCTCAGCTGCAATACTGCACACCGCGGTTCTCCACAACGTAGAACAAAGAACAAACTTCCTTGGGGAGGGGGGGCAGAAATGCAGCGCGCATAGAAGATAGATACGGTAGGATCTATCGCACCAAATCAATTAACAGATACGTACCAATGAAGATGATGAGATAGCTATGGAATCTGCGTTTTGAGAACCATTCAATCAGACTACATCGCTTGTAAATTCAAACAGGTTATTAGAGGCACGGGCATAGAGAACCGTCCAATAAGATTATTTGCATGAAATCTATTTTCAGAGACATATCAGTCAATGATGCGGACTTCGGAATTTCCCATTTTACCATTGTTTCACGCGAACTAACCACGGAACGTCGCACAATGGTTTACAACCTTGGAAATGAAAATTTCAACAGAAAGATTGAACATGAACTCAAGAAAGGACGCAGTTACACGCGCTTCCTTCAATTTTCCGATAATTATCGAGTTTACGAGTTCTTGGACCGGCGTTCCGTTTCACAAGAAATGGAGGAGAGATTCGAGAAGCACCTTTTCCCATTTCACCGTCCCGATTTCGTTTAGTCGTCAAAATTCCATCGAAGATCGCTATTCAGCTTGTGAATTTTGAAATTCCGCAGTTAGCTACGTAAACTGCGAATCACCCTGCGTCTCAACCGTTCCGGTATTACGGCCCACGTACACCTCAGAATCGATATTCTCACGGCAGTCGAGTAATGTATTAAGCAATCGTACTCGTACTTCACACGGCGTGACTATCTTCACTCTGCACCAAACGTACAAAAGCCTACACTAGGAGTTGTACACATGCACGTACATATGTATTTTTCTACACATCAAGTTCACACGACGCCACCGAATCCACAGATCTCGAAATGCGAACACTGCCGCTAGTTAATTTTAAACGTGTATACAACACCCGAACTACCGAAGGCACAGATCCGGGACACATGTGCGCGCCATACGCCAAGAAGCTGGATTACGGCAATTCAAAATAAACAATTACGAGCGCACAGAGGGGTGCGATAGCTGCCACCCATCTAACGTGCTGCAATATCCGCGTCAATCGACACGAGGAAAAAAAAACACGTAGCATGAGCGCCAAAATTTGTTTAATAAAAACGAAAATCCAACCATCGGAATTCCGAATGATATGCAAAACGTCCTCATCCGATGATGCGCCGCCATAGGCCTGAAGAAGGCGGAACAGGGACGAAATCTACGCATACATATTTCGCGTATCCGATTCTACGCGCGGAATTTCTCGCAGACGATAACCAACACCACTGAAGACT
The DNA here is from genome assembly GCA_031841125.1 of Acanthococcus lagerstroemiae. Taxonomy (NCBI): domain Eukaryota; kingdom Metazoa; phylum Arthropoda; class Insecta; order Hemiptera; family Eriococcidae; genus Acanthococcus; species Acanthococcus lagerstroemiae. Next base: position 80,149,582 of record CM063106.1, read on the forward strand.
CCCTGTAGAAGGTAGAAAAAGAGGGAATAATCGAACAAAGGGCACGCACACACACACACACACAGAGAATGAGAACGACGTTGGTAATATATACGCGTAACTAGGAAAATTCTTCTTACATTCTATTTCCCGATTTGATTGCCTTTTTGACCTTCGCACACAAAACCGACGTGGAAGGCAACAATTTTTTCGCTAATATATTACACATTATACGGCAACCAGCACTGAAAACACACTGTATTCTGTATAGCGCAACATTACACACTTGTTCGAGATTACGTCACACCCCACTTTCGCACTCACGCTTAATGATGGCAGGAAATTACGAGCAAATCAAGATACGCGCGCATTTTTACCGTTAAATTATTTCGGCCCCCAACTATCGACAGACGAATGAAAATTCGCGGAATATGACAGCTGGTAGTTCAGGACATACATACAAACATATCTACACGTATTTTTGGCCGACAAGCGACAAAATAATGAAGAAAAGAGACAAAACGGGGGGGGGGGAAATAAGAAGCAATCTATTATATTCGAAACAAGACTGAAAAAAATTGTATTCTGACATATAATACACGAGTATTCAATTTTTCATCGACTCCGTATTTACGAGCGTGAAAGCTTAATTGCTACTTTTACAAGGTTGCACACACATTCCATTAAAAACTCGTTGTCGTTTCCATTAACGATATTCTTCAATTACTTGGAATGTGTTCTCACGTTTTGCATCGATCGTCCGTAATGTGTACTGACACTATACGTATACACACCCACGCAAACAAAATCAGCAACCGACCACGGAATACGGATGTTTTGCACTCCGAGGCATTTATAAACGATGAGCACTGTATAATGATGTAACGTATTCTACATAACGAGAGCACAATAGGTCGACTAAATTGCTGGTAGGTGAAAGCAAACTAAATGAAAGAAATCAACGCGACATGGAAAATGGGTGCCCCTCCCCTGACAATCTGTGGTCGACAAAATGTCATTGACGAATGAAAGTTGGAAAATTTAGGATTTAAGCATCGTTGACTAAACTGAAGAAGCGTCGTCTTATAGAGATTTATACGCGTCCGTAACATGGAATCTCAGACGGAAACATTAATGCAAGACCACAGACCACCTTAAAAATTTTTCATTCAACAAAATTCACATTTTGCCGATGAAAAGATCAAGATTCCTACCGTACGTCATTCTACAATAGGTAAGTCTGCCGCGCGTTGCTTTCCAACTAGTTTTTCTCTCCTCCTTCAAAGAAAGTACATAAGTACTCGAAGGATCTGATAAAATGACAGCCCCTTCCAAATTCGGAATGCTGGGTAAGACATTACATCAAAATAGTTATCTCTTCCAATGGAACTACATACGTGATAGAGAGCTCGTGAAATGAATAAATTCTATTCCCAATAGTTTTCCCGAAAAGAAAAGGAAAAGACAAAACAGGAATCAGCGTGATAAAAAGCTCCAGTGATCTAACGTGATTTCGAATCTGCGATATAGATTAACGGAGTTTTTCTTATTCCCACAGATCAGAAGACGAGGACGAAATAGGCAACGCAAATCAGATGTACACCAAACAGGCCAGAATGGATTCTTGATTAAATTTTTTTCGACGACCGAAGAAGCGATAACGGCTGGCCTTCCAGCTACACATTACATGTGAAGACCCAAAAAGTTGAACGTGTTCCGAATACACACACAAACCAACAGAGACAGGGTAGTGGAACCTCGCTCAGACAGACTGACACAAGCAGGTTGATGCCAAGATTCTCAGAGTAAAACTTCTCGGACTTCGTGACCTAATCTCCACGACAATTTGTTTGGCACTGCACGTCTCCCTTCTGTCTACCAAGCAGACTAACTGTCTGGCCATTTGTCAGCCTGCACTACGGTACGCATTATTTATTCTTCTGAAAAAGCGTCAAGTTTTTGATTGCGACATTTCCCTTTAAAGCGCGCCCTATGGAGCCCGAATGGTCAATTGGGAGGGGGAGGGGGTCCAAAATATGGATTCAGCAGCCAATAAAATTCCAATTTCTACATGAAAATAACATTTAGATCAACATGACGAGGTTCTAACTGCTCCAGAATCGCGAACGCTTAAAATGAATGTAAATTCCTATAAGACCTTCCATTATCTTAAGGCACGGATGACCACTAAGCTATTTTGCTCAAACTTTGCACAAATTTTGTTCTAAAAATATTAAATTGATACGGGGGAAGGGAATCGCAAATATAGCCCGCCTAATCTGTACATATACCATCCGAGTAACGGGACATACAGGTCAGTTTATTTATTTACCAAGCGACTAGTTGAGTTCGCTTTTTAATTTGTTCGATAACCAATAATCCTAGACTACTTGCAATCTACGGGTTTGTTGGTTTGTTTGTTATACTTCCTTCATCCGTAGCTAATGTCGTAGAAAATGATTTTAATAAGCATTTACCCTCAAATATTTCCAAATTTTTGAAGATTCGAAATATCGACATATTGCCAGTACATGTCATATGGTAGCAATTAATCTGATCGTTCAAATAGACAGATCCTCAACTCCGCCGGTGCCTGTCAGCAGGGACGTAGCGAAGAGTTTTTCTCCGGAGGAGCGAAAATTGTGGAATTCCCCACCGACTCGAGTCAAAATTGGTTTGTGTGGGTGGGGAGGAGGAGGACTTTTGACTTGTTGGATTTTCCCAACTTTTGATCCATCTACTAAAATTTCCTAATTCCAATGGAGGCTTGAGAGACAAGCTACACCCATGCCCTCCCTTACTTTCGTCCCTGCCTGTCAGCCACTTCGATTCTGAATCCCAATTTGTCAGTCAGTTCCTTCTATCTGTTAGTGTCCTTCTGTCCAGGACTGGCAGCCCAATGGTTCATCGAACTGATTCAACTTTCTGTTCAGCTAACCTGCTTTTCGTCTGTCCGACTGCACGACTGCCAACAATTTTTCTTCCTTTCTTCCTGTCTGTTAGTAGTCCGTTTGTTTTGGAACCGTAAGTTGCCTTTTTTTCTGTTTTTTTTCTTTGGGAGGCAATCAGCGAGTTTAATGTATATTATTTATTCAACAAAAAGAAGGAGTTTGAACCCTCTTCAACCTTCCTCATAGCAAAGGGAAACAAAAAACAAGTACACAGAACTTCTTCTACACTATACAATGGATACAAACTTCGGTAATTAAGTCATCTTCCTAGTTTTCAACACCATGATATTGCGAAACCCTCAACACCAAATATAACATTTTTATTATGGCTCGAAGCCACTCATTTATAGTTAAATGCGTGAACTTTTTCGTGGGAGAGCCAACTTGACTTCTGTACTTAAGAGTAGCCTAAATCTAGTTTCAAAACATTCTCAACCCGTCCAGGAACCGAAATCAGCTCGCTGGCAGCACCAGTCCAAACTGTTGGAATAATACGTATAATACGCTCTTCCTTTCTTCTTTCTTATTTCCATAGAAGTTTAGCATAAAGCTGAAAGGCATGTTGTTCATTTATAGATCGTTCGTCACAGTAATCAACGATTTCATCACTTCTAAATCAACACACCGTCTTCGAATACATACATAAGGGCCAACTCGAACGTACAGAAATTATCATTATCAAACCACACCGAGTGCGATAATCACATACAGGCCGAGGAAAAAGTTTCCGATGAATGCGAAATGTATAGTATACTAACATTAGAACGATAAAAATAAAACTTTCATTAAAACGTCACACTCTTACACAAAATATATCGAATAATAATAATTCACCAGTCAAGTCGAGGAACAACAACGAACAACGTGTTTGTACTTGGTATTTTATTACTTCAAACCAGCACTTGTCAACAGCAGTTCCGAAAAACCATCTATATAATCTATGAATACTATAAGTCAGTCATTTACAGTCCCAGACACCATTTACACACACAACTTACTTAGCGGACACAATTCGATTGTAAATATGGTAGAAAATATAATGAACCTAATACAACTGCATATTGTCTCGCACACACATATACACACGCGCAAAAATGACTGAATAAATGTGCGGACGAAGCATTCGTGCAACCTGAAAATCCTCTCGCAAACTCTTTCCTTCGTAAGTCGCTCTCTTGCTCTTTCTTCGTTTTACCCTTGTTTTGTTAGCTCCTCGCTTTCTTGGCAACATCAGTTATAATCCAATTTTAATCTTTCATCTCACTCATCGCCGAACATAAAGGCACACGAGTTTAGACTTCCATAGATACGCGTAGCCTTCAAAGCAACTACAACCTGAATATGACGGGCACCCGTACAATAATTATAACGTACACCACGCACTGAATACATCGAGGAAACCGAACCTGCCACAGATAGCATCTTTCAACACTCGCTTTCACGACTCTCTGGCTGATCCTGAGACCAAGACCAGTTTATCTAAGCAACCGGCTTTTACACCGAATACTCCAATCTAAAATAACGCCAGGCTTAAGCGGACGAGCAGTTAGCTCGTTTTTAAAATTAACCCAGGCTAGACCCTGGGGATGCTCGAACGCGGGGATACAGCATTTATCCCTATGTACTGCTATATTTTTTCGGAATTTCCACTAAAAAACCACATAACGGTCGATGCTCGGAAGGTAGGAGTCCTAACCTCAAAAATTCACGATTCGGCGATGCCACCGAACACGTTGGCGAAGGAAACCCAATCTCGAAATTACTCAAAAATATAATGTGCCAAAATTACTCGATCCTTATTTGAATACTCAGGAGCCCCCTCCCCACAAACAATTCAGCCATCTATACAGGAACCGAACATGCTACACTATAAATATACGAATGCGCCCACGTGAATTACGTATACACACGCCTGTTTCACCGAAAATCGAATGAATTTATTGCGGGCAGAAAATTAAATTACATTATAAAAACAACAACGTCATCACACTTCCACACGGACAGCGTATACACAACCACAACATCACGTACAGTCATTTTCATACGTATACGCCTTCTTCAATATGTTTAGACAAAAAAACTCATGAGTCATGCAAATATTCAAATCACACCGACCACGAATACGAAAATTAATGATAAATAAAATTCTCTCCACGTCAGTCTCGTGATACACATTCACTCGCACACTAGCGCATATATTGGCAACTACGCTTCTAACGACGTTTATTTAGCGATATTCACATGCACGCTGCATGCATTCATCCGCTTCATCTTTCTTTCATAATAGTCACCGGAAAATGATGTCTACCGTTGCACATAGGGTGGGTTGGTTTCAAAATCCATTTCGATGTTCAAGAAGTTGGCTTTCCCAAAGAAAATGACACTGATCAATCATCGTAGTCAGACAAGTACAATGCCAACTTGCACTCTCAAGCACAAATGTCTATCCACAATACAGGGCTCAGAACAGCTACAAACGTTTCCAGCTTACAAGAGGTCCACAAAAATTCAAGTTGACAATGCTCCAGAAGTAGCTGATAAGTGACAAGACCCAATACATTCGAACAATTCGATAACTGAAAAATAATTTCTCTTCCAAACAAACTGAAAATCCACTTTCACACCACCAGAGATGAAAGTCGAGAGGATGGCCAATATTGCCGAGGCATATCTTTTACACTAAGATTCGTCCATCCATCTCTCAATCAATCAATCAGTCAATTGTTCGTTCATTCAACCAATTTATTTAAACAATCATTCAATGTCCATCCATCTCTCAATCAATCGATCGATCAATCATCACTCGATCACTTATTCAACCAATCAATCAGTCAATTGTTCGTTCATTCAACCAATTTATTTAAACAATCATTCAATCAGTTAAAAAATTAGTCCATCCATCCAAAACTACAAACAAACACGCAGTTAGAACTCTATAACTTTGTGTGAGTACGATCGTCCGCCATTTTGACTCCAACCACGCCCGCGGATGACCAATCTGACTATGCGGAGCGTACCGCGTAGTCAATTCGACATCCACGGGTAAGGTTGACGCTGTCAAAATGGCGGACGATTGTACTCACACGAAGTTATAAAGCTCTAACGCAGTCATCAAGTAAACACCGAGATGTATACAAATAGACAGAAAGTAGACGAGAACTTCAATATTGTATCTCTTCGTCCATGCTGTCATTTTCATCATTCTGTCAAATTTAATATATCCGTCTAGTTATCCACAATGTCTGCCATTCCAGCTTCAATACGTCCTATCATTTTCATGCATCCATTCTTGATCATTTGAAGCACGATGCGTGACATGAATTCTTCTTAGCTTTCTACATATTCCTCCCCCCCCCCCCCACTTCAAATAAATGCTGAAAAATCCGATATTGAGCCCAACAAACAGCCAGAACACGAGACAGTCAGAACTTATCAAACTATCCCATCCTGAATTCCAAAATATGGAGTCAGAACCCGTTTTTGTGCTTTAAAATTTCACTTTATTCTTATTTCTTCCAAATTCAAATTCTTATTGAATTCCAAATTTCTTCAAAGTCGATCTGAATCCTTGGATTCAGTATCATCTCGCCTCCGATTTACATTTTCAGATTTTGAATCAATTTTCTATCAGATTTAGAATTACTTTTCCACGGTATTCGAATTTCGGAACCAGAATCTTTAATTATATTCAATAACATACAACTTTGCTTCGAGGTTATACGATTTCTGCAAAATGGCACATCAAGTCACATTCGAACATGACCAATCTGACCAGGGATCACACACCGATCTCGAGTAACCGAGTTGTTACTGCAATACTGATATCAAATTCTTGTTGTCAGTCGGAGGAAGAACTTGATGGAAAGTCCAGCGAAATCATTATCATATTTCGCATCCGCTGTCTGTATCGCGAGCATTTCCTAACACTGATACGACTGTATGTGTTAACAGAATTCCGACTTGACGCGCTCGTTCCTCTAAGGATAATAAACGAATATCACACGCGCCACTACTTATTTACGAGAACCAGTGTTCGATACGGAATGTCTAAAATAGCACAGAGCTCTCGAGAGAAAATCACGGGAGGGAGGGGGAGACGACGAAAAATTGTGATTTTTGTCAGGCTCCATTTGGAAATCACTGTTCCGCGTTTGAAGACCCAAAAGAAGATCAGACAATATAAACAATCATCAGACTATGGAAAATCCGCGCCAGCAGGAGCGGGATCCCGCCACTCATCAGGCCTAGAACAACAAGTATTTACATCGAAACACTAGAGCAGGGGTCACCAAATGGCGGACCGCCGACCTATTTTGTGCGGACCCAGAAGCATTTGTGATAATTCAATTTAGCCTGCAAATGTCAGTTTTCGCGTTAATATTAGGTACTTACCTAATGTTTTTAATTCGATGGATCTTTAATAATGAACAAAGTATTCTGATTTTTTTCGGTTTTATTTATTCATTGACATTTTAAATCTTGGTTGCTAGTTATCATCTACCAAACGGACCGCGACAGATTTATATATTTGTTATAAACGGACCCGTAATGAAACTAATTGGTGATCCCTACACTAGAGCAAACCGGGCATATTATAACCTATGAAGAATACATAGCAGGTAGAGCAGGTAAAAAGCTTCACCTGCAGCTGCCAGCTAACGCTTGTCACGAACCAAACTGGTTCTTTTTTTGGCTGAGTGTTTCTTTCGAGTTCTGCGTTACACTGGAAATACTTACGAGTTACACATAAAAAGCAGACAGTAGAATAATTATTGAAGGTGAAAAAATACGCGAATTAATCGACTAATTTTCCAGCAGAGGCAGACAACCATTCTTCAAAACTGCCAACCATCACTGAACACCACTGGAATTCAAAACCGTCCTTTCCCGAAGGCAAAATAACCTAACACTCGCCACATGTATCTAATCATCCGAGTCTGAAAAGGAACCGCACGAAGCTGATTCTACATTGCAGGGATGAACTGTATCATTAGGATAAACATTAAAATAACTGCATCGAAGAAACTTCCCAACGGATTTCAAAAAGACAGAGAACTACGTGCAATTTTCATTCGAACGTTCCCATCCAGTGCGATCAATTTAACCGATTTCATCAATTTATTTTTTCGCAACTAACGAATATTCATCCGTACTAGAGATAAAGGCGAGATTACAACTATATTCAACATGGGTTTAATCAGGGTGCAAAATACTTCGATCTCCGTCTGAGTTCCAAAGAAAGTGAAACGTGGTATAAAAACCATACATCGGAGTGCAAATGATTCAAAAAATAACGGATACTTTTCTTGTTCTAATTATCATCACATATTCACTTTACCTACCAACTGCGCCAGAATACATATTATCGTCTTCTACAATAAATTATAGTAGCGGATAAATTTCGGCGCGCTGTTTATTCAAAATAACAAAGTCTCGTGATACGGGAATGGCAACATTCATCTCCATTCAATCAGAAGATGGCCTGTCTATAGTATTTCCATTATGCACTGTCAGTTTATCTAAGGCTTCACCTGTGGGCTACAGTTCGCGACCATCGTCCATTAGTAGGTTCACACTTCCGGTCGAGTCATCCAACGACAGTAATAAACTTAATTCAAGTCAGCCGAAGCAATCACTTCGCCACACCTATGACGTGTTCTTTACAGTGCCGATACAGAAAACCGAGGAACCATGTCACGGTTATTACAGTACATTATGCTAACTGAAAGTAAAAAGATACAGATACATACATCATGCATTCACGCAAACACGCTAAGTGAGAATCGGAATGACGTCCGGTCTTTGAGGCACGTTCGTTTTCGAACTCGAAGGAAGAAGGTCGCACGAAAATCGATACCAACCAAAATCCGCTGTCAAACGGAAGGCAAGCGGGTACAAAATTCCAAGTTTACGCCAATATACGAGAGCGTGCGGGAAATACAGACACCGGCGTTGCCAAATACACGGAAATGCACACGTAAATGCCCGTTGGCGTCGTCTAGCGTGAAAGCAGAGTGAAAGTGGTCAGTGAGTCACCATCGCATAAAATACGCACACCGAATCGAGACGGTATTCTTTGATCATAACTCCAAATTTTGAAACGCTATTTATTCGCGGCATACAGGCTCTGAAGTACTGGCACTGATGAGCTAAATGTGACTACAGAATCAAATACGACCGCTTTGGAAAAACGAACTACAAAAATCCTTTCAAGAAGCTCTGGTACTAGAATTAGCGATGCAGTTTTCCTTAATTTTCAACTGACCAACTAGCTGGCTCTTTAACTGACTCGGATCCTCATGTTTCACCTGTCATAGGAGGCAGGGGAAGCGGTGGAGAAGTCAGATTTCTGTTGTATGTATACAAAGAAAATTGTTTGCGAAAACGGAACTTACGCAGCGGCTAAGACAAGAGTTCAAACGTTTAAAAATCCCGAAGCCTTACTGAAGTAAGGTTTGACACCCCCCCCCCCATCATATAAGGTTCTGGATGATTGAGAACTGTGGCCAATAGAAGATCACATGCCGAATAACACATTATACTGACTCTCATCTGAATAAAGCAGCGAGTTAATCCTCTTCAAAAGTACCCCAAACGCACCAACAACTCGGAGTGAACTTTCTAAACATTCATTCGATTACGTCCATCAAAGTGCACGATAACTGCCTCATCCACAAAGGCTGTTTCATCGCAACCGAGGATTTATCAAATTCAATATGTTTTCAATCAACTCATTACAGCAGAGCTGTAGTTATGGGGAGAAAGGGGGTTGATGTTTACGCCCTTCCCCTCCAAGTGACGAAAATTTGCTTATTTTTACTCAAAGTTGCTACAAAGTCGCAACATTCGTTCGCTTCCTGCATCAGACCGAATGGATCTACAAGTCCAACGCGGAGAAGAATGCTTTTCCAGTTTCTCCGGATCGTTTTCCACTTCAACATCTTAGCCCATCCTCTAGCTATAAATCAAACTTTCCTTTCATGCGGCCAACTGGTGATTATAAGGACCAAGCACAGGGTCGAGTCGATCGCTATAATAATCACACCATACGAAGATAACCAGTGGACGTAAAAGCGTTTTTCCATCAATAATCGCCGCGTATTCGCCGCCGAGCCAAAGATGCGCGCGGTGGTAGAATGCGGACACGTCGTTAATGGTGCGACTAGACGCGCACGAGTGAAAACGCTTCCATAAATCCGCTGTTCCACGGCGCACCGGCTGCATACTCACAACACATTTTCAGGCACGTATATAGGGCGTTAACGAGAACCGAACTACGATCGACATGGTCACGACACCACAACGAATTCGTCCGACAATCGACAGACCAACACACTGAACTTACACTGTGCCAACGCCAGACGCCAGCCCCTGGAATGGAAATCGAACACCACTGTCACGTCTACGCGTTTCAGTCGAAGCCACCTCAAGTAATGTTCAAGAAATTGCAGCGCAAACACCAAACAGATACGATAGCCATCGAATGGATCACTCCACTGCCCTGCCGACGAAGGCCTCGAACGTGGCCGCACCAAACCCAAAATAATCCTTTCCAACATCCCACCTAACATCATCGTTCAAATGAGACCAATTATACCAGGACAGCAGCTCGAACACAACTTTAGCTGACAGGCACAAATCATCGCCGGCATCTTATAAGTTACATTCGTACAGCTCAGCACATGCTAATAACTCCCACTGCGCTTTCGTCTTTTCGACTACTCGTTCCGATCAGGCTGCCTACGCACTTCTTATACTGTACTCTATGATAGCACACCAACCTGCTTTATTGGGTGCTCAAGAAATCCTAATCACACAGTCTTCAAACATGAAATAAATAAGCCACGAATCTAACCGAACCTTAAAGTTCCTACACTCAGTTTGCAGCGCGAACGAGCGGTCGAGCCCATACCTCCTTACATCACATCGGACGATACTCGTATGGAAGAACGCCATCGAAACTAAACCACTCTTGCGGACCATATTACCAACCACGTCTAGAATACCGGCTGGCAGGGTTGGGAAAATCACTGAAAAAATTATTCGGATCAAGGATCGTTGATGAAAAAATTCACTCGGATTAAAATTTTTCTCATTATTTCCAAATTTTCTTTTAGTAAATTTCAAAAAATTTTAGTGACAATGTAATATGATTTACGATTCACCTACGAGAAGAAATCTAATGCAACGGTAATTCCCGTAAAAATTCCCAATTCTAGTTTTCAGGTACCCCCCCCCCCAAAAAAAAAATTGCATATTCCTGTTTTCCCGAACAAGAAAATATGCAACATGAATAACGGTTCCCAAATTTCCAACTAAGAACATATGAAATGCAGAAATCAAGTGACAAAATATGCTAAGAGACTGATCTTTCACGTCGCCTTGCGTACCCTGTCACTTGATATACAATTTCATTTTCCGACAAAAGAAAATATGTAGTACCAAAAGAGTGACTCCCGATTTCCAAAAAATATCAGGTATTTGCCAAAATATCTCCCGACCTTCTTTTTTTTTTTTTGGGGGGGGGGGGTCCATTTGGAAACATTACTGACCTGAAGTCTACAGTTGTTTAGATGGTTTGAACATTTTCCTCGAATTTGGCGTAATACGTATGGCGTCTCTCTCTCTCTCTCTCTCTCTCTCACAGATAAGTGTCGGACACAATAGTGAATATATATCACATCAACGCTTTGTTACTATATCCCAGGTTACAGATTCGATGGAATATACATGGTCATCTTAGATCGTTTATTTAGTTCGCAAACTGATCTGGAGTCAGAACTTGTGGTACCCGATCCCTTGTCTCGATTTTGCTTAGTCCCGGCGATTCTCGCAAAAGGTATCAGGCCAGGCGCACTTGAAGCAAAGCTAGGAGTAAGCACCACAGAAGGGAAAATATCCCACACTAGTGACCTCGACTTCGCCAAGTGCAAACATACAATTAAAATTCATAACTGATCCGAAAGTTCCGGATTCGGATTAAGGAAACCCAATTCAGATTACGGACCACGGATTGTCGAGAGAGAAATGATTCGAACCACCATAGGCACCGACTTCTGGAAAATATCGAGGGAGCAGAATCAGTCGGAGCGCGGCTTTTTCTTTGATTATTTTATTGAAACGCGTCTGATATTTCGGTATTATCGATTATTATTCTTATTCGTTTTCTCTTTTTAGTTAAACATTGATGGTAAAATTTGTTGTACTTTTTCCATTTTTGAGTTGAAAATATTGGGGGGGGGGGCGTCATCCTATAAAGTTTTCATGGGGGGCTTCGCATCCTCCCCTTACAAAGAGTACCAAGTCGGCGCCTATGCAAATCACAGATTAAATTGCAAATTTTTGGTCCGCATCACGAACTGATCCGAAGTTGATTCGGATCAGCCCGACGAGACCACATGTCATGATGTTTTCTGATATTTCTAAATTTCACGATATAAACCCTTAACTATTGTTTCCACGTTCAAAGCATTAATTGATCGATTTATCGATAAGATTCCAGTTCCTTCATCTCGATATTTTCAACAATTAGGTTTTTAGTTGGGAACATTTTTATTCAACGCATCAATTAATCCCCAACATTGCAAAGACGTTTTTACTATCAGGGAATGGCTCATATTTTTTGTTGCTATTCAGAAAAATTTCGATCTGCACCCAAGAGGTACCTTTTCACAATTTGCATCGCATACAAATACAAAAAAAACATGACCAAGGGCACCGGCCCGGCCTAGATAGCTTATACGACCTTGCACATCGTGTGCAGAATGTGCCCGCACAAAACAGAATCCCCCTTTTCCCATTGTCCACCACCCAAGTCGGTTGTAAATTACGCCAGCTCAAGCTCGTCGGATACCTAATTATGACTAGTGTTGATCGCGTCTTAATACCAACGCCACGGAGCTCCGAACAGAAGATCCGGACCAAAATGAACAGTATTTCATTCTAACATTACACAGAGCGACTATACAACAAAGAACATCTACAACAGGATCTATGATGAAAACCGAGGGAACAGAGGAGGAAAACAGAGAAGACCAGGGGAGGAAAGAGAAAAAACACTAAAAAGAATGCAATTAAACGTGGTTCTTTAAATGCAGACACACAATGTTACGTTTAGGATCCTGTCCCAGCCTGAAATACACACACAAAAAAAAGTATACATATAAAAGCGAGGAAATAATGACGTGGGAATGACCTATTCATTCTGCCACAACACGCTCAACATAGTCTGCTAGCATGAAGAAAGAAAGGGAAAAAATGTAGACGAGTATACATTCAACAAAGGAACTGGCTTCTCGTCCCCAGTCTCTATGCTCGATAAATCGATTTTTGCGACTAATACAAATAAAAAATCGTACCTGGCTGGTCCTTCATTTCCTTTCGGCCCGGCGAAATGATACAAAAATGCGGGTTAAATGGGTTCCCTATCTGGCACGAGAGCAGGAATAAATTATTCAAATTTAGCACAAACGCAAATTACCGATACTAACGAATGCACGCAGTTTCAACTGACATACGCCGCTAACAGAAAAGACTTACTAACAGTATGCCAAGACCAGTTCGAAAAACTTCAGCCTCACCACCCTCAGACGACCCTTTCTTAAACTGTCCCAATCGTCCCTAGTCCGACTGTGGCAGCACAACAAAATACACGAATCTTCGTTGAGGAATACAATGTTGGTAGGCTGTTCGGTTTCTTTTCCTTTGATTCGATATGGGCTGAAGGCTGATAGGAACAGACAGTTAGTTCTACGCCGAAAACCTACGTAATCTGTTATTTCAGAAGTGGCCGCACGAGCGAAGACTTCACCATAAAGTAGACCTAAACTTCCACCATCATCTGACGTAAGTACTGAAGGAGTCGGCATTCGTGCGAGGGTGTGGAATGTTGGGGGCATCTATACATAAGAGAAGAGACTCAGCTTCCCAATGCACGGAAAGCGCCCACATCCCCAAAAAATTAGAAACTTATACATGGTGGGTGCAGGGGTGGGCCATGTTGTACAAATTGGCTGTAGGAAAAAAAGTTAACTCCCACCTTGTGAAAAGCTATTGGCGAGTATGCTTACTATACGAATACACAAGGTATAATAATAATGATAATCACTAAGAAATTAGAAGAGAAAAATCAGCAGAAGCGTAACAAATTTTTCCTGACCACGGGATGAAATTTATTGGTGGTTCAGCACACAGCAATGGAGTCTAAGTATACCAAGTGCGCAGGGCACTAAGATTAAACTATCAATCAAATTTCCAGTTTCATCTCCATCAAAACATAACGGTGCCAGGGTACTAACCCTCCACTATCTTGCTTCACAGTGGTACAGATGGGAGTTGGCGTGGCATTTGTTGCATCGTTGTCATCAGATACACTTTAACTTTCGTTTTGCTTTAACCAGTTTCAGATTCAAACGGGGGGGGGGGCGTTCTTTTTTTCGTCCGTAGAAACGGTTGTACTGTGGGGGCACGGCCACGACAACTGTGACGCCACTGAAAATGAGTCATTCAAAAACTAATTCTTCGAAAGGTCACAACAGAACTCAGACAGAGTGTAAAATAAGATCGATTCACAGTAAACTGTAAATAATAGGGGCTTTTGCAAAGTTAGAAGATTCAGAAATTACGAGATCGGAAATTAGATAGAGAATAAAAGTATTTTCTAATTGTACCAATCATAGACAAAAAGTTTAAATTCTACGAAAGTAAAACAGAAAAGCCTTCCCAGCAACCTATGTATCTTTAAAAGTAACGCCAAAACCTTACTATTCTAATCATCTTATCGGGTTATTACTCTCTAAAAGACGGTTCATTTATTGATATCTTAAAATTTAGAAAACAAGAAAAAATAAAATCACGATATCGTGAAATTATCAAGAAATTTCGAACAACAATATACTATTTGCTGACTGATTACTTCAGAGAAACAATAATAATAATTGAAAGCGACCTGGTATTAGCTCCGCAAACTGATGCATTCACTTGCAGGCATTTCCTAAGACACTAGAGACTAGAGGATTCGTAAAAAATAATACAAGAAACTCAGTAACCTAATCAGTCATGATATTATCTTCGCATTATTACACTACACAACAGCATAAAAAACATACGATTTTAGCTAGATTATTCTGAATGCTGAATGCGATGGCGTTAACCATTTTTCTCAAGAACCTCTCGTTTTCCATACTTCTTTTTTTTAATTTATCAAAATTGTCTCATTGTATTCCGTTTTACCTCCACGAAAACTGATACTAATAAAGAATACAGAACGCGCACAGTTGTTTGATCAGTGGTATCACCTTGATGATACTAAAATTCTCATTTAAGATAGGAGATGAGAGAAAAAATGAACTATAATCCAAAAATTAACAAATTCCTCGGTGAAAATACCTATAGAATCATATGTTCTCATGTCATTTTTTTTTACAAAATCTCAAATTGTTGTGTAGTGTTATTAGAAACAATATTAAGAAAGAACTCACATATACTCCGATTGGTGTAAATAATAGCAGAGTAATCAATTGGACTCACCTGCAACACAAAAAAAAAAAAAACATAGGAACGTTAGAATAATATCGAAAAATTAACAAGTATTTCACACACATAATGAACAAATAAGGTAAAAAGGCGTATGGGTTCTATAATTCAACCCCTTACAACAGCCACGGAATGCAAACTCGAATAAATAATATGTAATCATTGCACTCGCAGTTGTAGTTCTTCAACAAATGTCACCCAGAATCTAAATTCTTCTGAACTTCCGACATAATTTCGTTAAGCCTTATCGAATTTTCAAAATTTTTCATCACATGTTTGTCGAACCTTTATTTTTGTTCTCCATATAACATATATGTACTATATAATCCATTCGATAGAAATTTGGAAAATAAACGCAGAAAAAACGCAATTCTAAGCACTTTTTTCAAAAGATACTAAATAGGACCGGCATCAAGGAGGAGGGTGTCTAAAGGGTGGGACGGCTCCTTCTACTGATGAAACTGTACCACACAGTTAAAGAGAGTCAGGTCAATAAAGATTATATCTTTTTATTCGTCAAAAGTAGTTTGAGAAATCCTGCGACCCAGTCGGAATTATGTAAATTGAAAAGATATTTCCTCTCGCTTGTCAACTGAGATTCGTAAAACTTGGGCGAGGATTGTGAATTCAACCAGTCCACTCGACACATGTTCGAGCCAACCGAATTCTAGATACGCAGATCCTAAACGTGAAAACATCGGTCTGAACAGTCTAGAGTTGGAAATCAAAAAACGTCTTTTGTATTGGGTTGATACGATTTTCTTTCAATGTAACAATCAGCAATACAAGAATTTGGATACCCATGTTCCTGAACCTCTATCATAATTTGCTGTAAATTACAAGTGTTTTGCAGGGTCGCCACTTTTCTTCAATTATGAATTTGCCTGATTTTTTCCAGATCCACTTCTCAATTTTTTCTCAACGAGTAACCCTACTGAATGGAAGTTCATGAATGAGTGTTGTCACTGAATCATTCTTTCAATTAATTAAATTAAAAAAAAAAAACTAACTAAACATATGTAGGTACCAACCACCGTGATACTTCTAAACCACACAATTAAGAATTTATTTTTTGAAAAATTCCCAGACTTTTTCTTGATTTCCAGTTTGTCCAGAAAAGTGGCCACCCTGGTTTCAACAATTCCTTAATTCCATAACTCTCTTTAAATTTGGAAGCGATACTCCTGAAGGTCACTCGGTCCGAGCTGGCAATACTGAGACGAAGGCACGTACTTGAACTTCCTTTTCGGAATAGCAAAATGTACGAGCCAGACCCGTAGTCGACACAAAATGTTCACACGCTCTTCCCACACTCGTTTTCGCATTCCCATTCACAGTGATATTCGCCCACATCGTGAGGCTGCCAAAGCAGCGACTAATGAGAAATGTATTATAACTATCACCAAAGAAGACATCTTCGTCTTGATCTCTTGATGCGTAATATGATACATACTACATACGAGTACACAGTGAGTAATCTCGGTTACAACTTACACTGCACTACACCAACAGCACTGATGCTCGTTAATTATTTTCACGTTCTACCGTTAATTTGACGACGAAAACGCACACCACTTTTTCATTTCAGAAGCATATTATACGAAAGCAAGACGAACACACATCAAAAAACTTTTCGTCTGGAGACCGAACACCGTCGTTACTTTGGAACTTATAACGCTATGGCGCAATTACAGGCACAAACAAAAATAAAAAGGTGGGATACAACTGAGGGAAAAAAAAGAAGACGGAAAACGAACAAACACAACAGTTTCGGGCAATTTCGAGTTGAAAACGATTAAAAGCTAGTCTACGCCGGCGTTCCAACAATAATTTCACGGCCAAACGCGTGACGATTCAAATACACATCTCTCGATTGACGCGCGGAAAATTACGAACGGCCTGATGTAAATTCACTTTTCGAAAATCAACGACATAAACGAACTTCCACGAAAAAGGGGACGGTATCACAGCACTCTCAAAACACTTCAACAGAGCTTTCACAAAAATACATCCTACGAGTACCTGAGCCGCAGAAAATAGCGATTAATTCGGTAAGACGAAAGACGGATGGTCATGAACTGAACATGCGAGAACCAGTCCACGTCGACCGACCACAACTTAACAACTACTATCACCAGTTCTCAGTTCACCATTACCAGACACAAACAACAGCGGGCGTACCGTACACACAGCCAATACCAGATCCCATTACGGAGAGACAAGACGTAGCAGCGCAGGAGGATGAGAGACAGAGAGAGAGAGGAAAAAGAAATAAAAATAAAAGGGGAAAAAAGATATTATCGGAAGGCAGATTGCAAAGAGCATACGGTTCACGATGAAACCGGTTTCAGTACAGAGTGATGACTGCTACAGGAAATTATGTACCATCGTAATAGATACACTTTGGAGTTCAGATCTCAGAATCACGTATACAGCGCAGTGCCGTGCTATTGTGTATTCCTCTTGTTCCCTGTCTACATACATTTCCATTTTTTTTCTTATCTTTCTACGCTCCAACTCTAATTGAAAACAACTCACTTAATGACCTTTTACATTTCACGCACGGGATACAGTCAACAGTGGCCGTGCCAAAAATACGTAATGACGAATTAATTAGATAACGAACCTAACAACACATACATACATTATTTTTTCTAGTCTTCGAACGTTCCTTCTTTAATATTACAGGGGGAGAGCAGAGAGATTATAACTTCTCGTCAAGTGGTTAATACTTGCATTTCTTATCAACATTTATGTATTCACTTCAATCGAGAATTTTCGAGGTTGAAAATCACATGACACGACCGAGGCGCATCGAAATGACGTAGACATTTTGGAGTGCGTACATACATTGCGCCAGAACAAAGAATGACATCGCAGTTTTTCAAAATCGGTAAACTCATACTCTCAACTGCCAGTGTGCCAGCTCGATCCCCAATTGAGAATACAGGCAACATGAAAAAAGGTAGAAGCAGACCTATTCGTCTTCGAATTCTAAATATATTTTGAGGTTAGACCCCTCGCCGATACTGGACTCGCCGTCACTCACTTTCCAGCTCCGTCTCGTGCACCTGATCTACCTCACTGACTGACTGACTGACTGATCGACTGACGGGGATTCGACTATCTAACTTACATTCACTTTGTCCGGCCATGAGGCTGCTGAGTGTGTCTCATGACACAATGATGGCGGCTCAAGTACAGCCTCCAATTGTCCGTTCTCCTATCCCCAGAGTATAAACAATTAAATTTAGGTACAATATCACCATACAACAACAACTGTACCAATAACTGATACAGAGCTAAATTTCGAGTATATTACGGTAAAAGTGACATGTTCAAAGTGTATTTTTTCATATTGAGTTCGAATCTGAGGTTAACATTACGTTTCACTCATTTGTCTCCTCAAAAATTCCTGAACTTCGAGTTGAAAATCCATTCGTGAAAACTACGATAACTTATAACACGACGTTATACATGTATTTTTTCACAGAGAGTTCAAATCTGAGGTTGAAATTTCATATTATTCATTTCCTGAGGAAACCACGAGATGTAAGTACTGCGATAATGAGTACTCTAATCACTTACGATGATGATGAAATTTACTCGTATTTTTCACGTTTAATTCGAATCTAAGGTTGAAATTTCAATTCACGTTTCGGTTTCCTAAGAAAATCCTCAAATTTGACTCGGTGCTCTACTTGTATACGCCTAGGATGTGATAGTACACGGCGGGAAAACCGAAAACATTACGTACGTGTATAACCCATATTTAATACTGGGGGAGGGGGGGGACAACTCTTCAAAGTTTGAAAAGTAGTAAACTTTCATCATGAGTTTGATAACTAGAATCAATTCAGAATATTTCTTCCAAAGTTAATAAATAGACCGAACATAAAAAAGTCAACAAACATATTATACCGAACTAGAGTTACTTCGAATATTATAAGGGCGATACCATTTTAGAATATTCTAATAACAAAATTTGAGTAGAATTTCTGAGGTGCACAAATGGCTCCTTCAATTTTCGAAGTAGGCCATAGACAATGATGATCATTTCTGTTTTCCTTTAAAGTAGCTGCGTTTTATAACCATCTTGGACAATGGGTGACATTTGGTTCGGTGGCCTTTCGTTCAAAAATTTTTGGATTTTTCAAGATTTTATGAAATTTTTCAAATTTTGTAACTGAATTTTGTCCACAAACATTTCTTGACGACCTTTTTTGAAGGACAGCAGTTGATACAGTACATTGGAAATGAACGAAATTATTACCACCTAGCCTATCTTCAAAACTGAAAGAAAGAAGCTTTTTAAAAAAAAAAAAAAAGTCAAAAACAACATTCGATTCATGAAATACATCTGATTTCAAATAAAGTTTGAATATGTTCAAATTTGGAGATCCTGAAAGTCAAAAAAAGTAAACGTTTGTGTGAAAGTATAATGTGATGAAATTGTGTAAGCTAATTTCAACTCTATTCAGAACATAAATATTTAAAATCACACTGAATTTCATAAACTGAATATACTCACTCAAACTTGAGGATTTTTGAGGAAATAACAACTGTAATGAAATAACAGCAGATTCAGACACAGCGTGAAAACATATAAACAAAACTTTCCCCGTTGCCACGAGTAACTGTGAAATTCATTCACAGAGTATTCATTCAAATTTAAGGATTTCTAGAGAAAATTAAGTGAACTGAAATTACACCTTCGTATTCGAAATTAGTGTGAAAAAAAAATACGAGAATCTCATGATAGTCATAAATTTTCGTACCATTTTTCAACAGAATGCTTACTGAAATTTGAGAATTTTCTGTGGAAGCAAATGGGTGAAAAGAAATCTCAGGTTCAGACCCAAAGTTACGTAACGCAAATAGAAGTTCGCTGTTATTGTGATAATACACACTCAAAATTCCTCCCTCTTTTTGTCATTCATAAGTACCTTTCTTGCATTCTGTACCCATGTGTGGTATTGAAGCAGATCTGAATCCGACTTCAGAAAAATAATAAATTCGATACGCATTCCAAAAGTGAGATCTACTACCCACTTCATACAAGAGATTAAAGGCATTGCATAGCAACATCAAATCCTTTTTCATTTCGCTCTCAACCCGAGCCACCTCAGAGACATCGCGAAGACTGTTAAGGCTATTTTAGCCCTCTTCTCTTCTTACCGAAAAACCGGCCTAGGTCGAAATGTAGTGAATAACTACGTGGGTTTGAACCTGGGACATACGGATTTCGAGACCAGCGCGCTATCCAACACAGGTATCAACAGTGATGTAAAGAAACAGCGCGGTCAAGAGTGAAGAGGGTTAGTCTAAATTAAGGAAGTCGAATCACAGGACGCTGATCGTGGATAGATGGATATCCTCTCAGATTTCAAGTCACATTTCGTATTAGTCCAAACCCAGAATAGGAATTTATATTGAATCAATATGGAGATAAAATTCGGGGGTCGCTTTAATTGTCTCTGATATAGGACTTTGATCATTTCTGACAGACATATGGACACACCCTTCTAAATTTTGAAAAACAAAAGAAAACCGACTCCTTTCCCTCGCGCCAAATTAAAGACATAATGTAGTCTTAATTCGAGTTCATTGGAGTCAGAGGGTAAACCGATGAATCACTTTAGACAACACAAAATCTCTCTTCTTCGGTATACCACAGCTAACTTCGCCTTATTCGTTAGCACTGATTTCGAACACACGCATGTTTCGGCAAAATGTGTTCAACGACGATGTTTTTTGGCAAATGTCGAGGGAACATCGAAGGAATATTCGATCGTTGTGAATTCGGACCAACAAATTGTGCATTACATGACAGTCATAACGTGCCAAGACTTCCGCATTGAATGAGGTGACAAACTGTCGTGCTGCCGAGAAAACGGAATACCGCATGATTTTGTATACGTTATACAACTGAGGTACACAGCTTCTCAAAAGTGAAGTGAAATCATCCGCAGCCCTTAGTCGAACTAGCTCAAATTTATTGGTTAGGCCAGTAGGTGAAACAAGGACGGTTTGGCCTTAATTTTCTCGGTCAGTTTTCAGAAAAGGCTTCCACAATAAACGATCATGTTTTCATACACCCCGTAACGATAACACACTGGTCTGGCGAAAAGAGACGGAGCGAAGGATTAACTCCGAGCTCGGATTCACTCCGAGCTAGGATTGCATCAAGATTCTGCTGAAATACGTGCTATGGGTAATCCACGGGTGCAGACAGGATTAACGTACTCAGTATTTTCTGCGACGACCCCGAGAGATATGTAATGTATCATTCAAGTGTAAAGGAAGGACGAGAAAAGCATATGACGACAGCAGCATACGCAGTAACTGAGGAGTTAAATCCCAGACTGGGACTGGGCCCAAGGTAAGCAGATAGCGCATAGAAGGCATTTGAGTCCAGAAAAATGATTACGACGATGCTGGAGGGGCGGGTGTAGGTTAGTATGGAGCATAAAACGGATTGTGAATACTACTTTCCGCAATACCTTATTACAACACCAGAACAGGCCGCAACCAGCCTCTCAGTTAATCAAGCATTATAAGAGGCATATCTCAGTGGGTTTATCTCCAACAAAGAGAAAGGGCATATCCCTGTACGACAGAAATTTGTTTTGGACTAAAATCGGTACCTTTTCTTAGGGAGCCAACCGAAGTGGCCGATGAGGCCAATGTACCGGTTTGTACTTCGGAACCCACCAACAACGTGAACTTTGCAAATCCCGCGAAAACAACCTGCGGCATGATTACGCCACGAACAATAATCGCGTGAAACGTTATAAAAAGAATGAATCAGCATATTCGGCATTTCCGTCGCATCCGTTCGCTAAGGCCGATCAAAAAAAAAACCTGATTTTGATTAATAATAATGAATGAATCACTCTTCTCCTCCTCTAAGCATAATATCCTTTCGCACATGTACCGTCTCACGACTCACGATTTCACAGCGCTGGAATCTGATATCTTATCGTCTTATGTCTTACACCGCAGCATATTTATTATACACAGAAACATACACATGCATATGCATGAAACGCAATCGTCGCTTCTCAAATAAAAAATTACTTCGAGTTCGGACACGAAACAAACGAGTACGTAGAAGCGCGAGAGTCGAACTGGTTCATCGTTCCATTAAAACCGGTTCGAATTTAAAAACTGCGCGCAGTTCCACAGATTATCCAAATACGACCAGCCTCGATCGATAAATTATAAAACCGGAGTCTCGTGTCGTGGTGAGAGAGTAACATCCGAAAATCGATCTACTAATACGACTACGTTATACGCATACGTGTAATGACAGAATAAAAAAAAGGGGAGAAAATCTGGTTTTTTCCTTCGGATTCTGGAACTCATTACAGCGCTCGAATATTCGGATTGTCGCTCTTCCCAAGAACGAAAGGTTCACCGATGATGATTCAACGGCATTAGTTCAATCGAATTCGATTAAACGAGAAAAATAATCGCACTGACGCGAACATCCTGCAAGTCGCAGGTGATATCGTATTGAACTGGAAAAGAAAGAAGGACATCCCTTGACGGCCAGGTATAGACGATACCGCGTTGTACTCGTGGCCGCAAGACTTGAGAGGAAATCCACAGCAAGCCATCAGCCGGGTAGAGCCGTTCTTCGTCCGCACGGTGACGAGAAACAAATTTATCGTCTAATGACTCTACAGACATAAGCATTCTAGATCGAAACCAGGAAATATTTCGATCGTTCGTGAGAACCACCTTCGCAGAATCCCTGCCTACAGCTCAGAGATGGTTGCACTACGCGATGTGACCTACTACGCCAACGCCACCAACGTCCGAATCCGAACAAACGGTAATACCACAGAGGTCGTAAATTTCTCACCAAGCCAAGTGAGTCGTGCCGTATAGCAAGATGAACTTCAGGCATTTTCACAAACTCTCCAGTTGATACAAACGTGCTCGATCAAATAAGCGATCAGTCTGGAGTAGTATAGGTCAGCAACTGTGTCCCGATATGCCAGTAGCCAGGCCTATACCTTCTAAGACCGATAAAACTGTGTTGTACAGCTTCTCAAGTTGTTAGACACCAAGTCTCATTCGGATTCTGTTGAACACATTCAAACTTTGCAAGAACTTTTTCAAACTTCTTCAGAACTTGTCAATACCTCTCGAAGCCTCTTTTTGACTCCGTTAACATAGACTCTCTCTTATAACTCCTCCAAACTATATCAAATCTCGGTAAGACTTATTCTGCTTTTTTAGAACTTATTAAGACTTTCAATGTCCATTTGAATGGTAAAGACTCAACTAGACCAAATGATGACACGACGACGCGCTAAGACTTACTCAGACTTTAGATGCAGCTTCCCTCAAGGGACCGGCTCATAAGGTTTGTTAAAACTCGGTCAGGTTCTGTTCTAACTCGTTCAGGCTCATTCAGATACAGCTAGGATGGATTCAGACCCGAGCAAGACATATCAAGAATCTTTTAGGACTCGTTACGACTTATCAAACTCCGTTAAAATTCATTTAATATTTTCAAAATACATTCATAATATAAAAGATTTTTTTATTGTGACTCGGTTACTACGCGTCCACACGCTCGGCAAGACTGAGGAGGACCATTAATACTAAGGTAAATCACTTTCTGACTCTGGTTAAGACTCAAATCAAGTTACAACTCAATCAGGTTCTATTGAGATACACTAAGGTTAATGTGGACTGCTTTAGAACCTATTCGGACCTCTGAGATTCACACTGATTCTGTTAATACTACCGTGGCCTTTTCCAACTCATTAAGATTAACTGAAACTTTCAAGAACTCAGTACTGATTCGTCCAGCTCATTCGTACTGTGGTACAACTCCTTCAGTCTCTTTTAAGATTCGTAGAACCCTTTTTGTATTAATTTTTTACGAAATCAACTGTTATATTAAACGGAAAAGACAAAGTCAGTAGTTTTACATTTCCATACATCTCGATAATTTTATGATATAATAATTAAGTTCACAATGTTGATCCGCTAATTTAATAATGTACTCACGGACGTAAAAAGCCACAGCTGCTAAACTACGTCGATAAATAAAACATTTTAGTCAAAAATGAACAAGACTGTAAAGAAAAAAGGAACCAACTATATCTTTCTTCGACTGTTAAGAAAGAAACCGGGGATGCCACTAGCACCCGCAGACTGGCAAGGGAATTGTGGAGGGGGAATACCGGGCCCCAACCAGTATTTTTCCATTTCTGGAACAAGTCATATTTTGGGTGGGCCCGCAGTCCAAGGGGCCCGGCCGGGATTCCCCCCCCCCCAGCCAGTCCACGGTTGGCCACTAGCGACGAACGAAATTACATTTTGGCATAAACAACGGAATTACTGTTAACTTGAATATTTTGGATTCTAGGATTCATTCAGTCGGTCTGAACAATGGCAAATTGAATTCAGGTTTATTGAGGCTGATTCGGGCCCCGGTAAAGCCCATTCAAACGCTCCTAGATTCTTCGGGACTCAAGTCATATTAGTGTCGATTCTTTGGTTTTATTTGACAATGTCGAGACTCGCTGACGCTAATCAAGCTCATATAGATACATACACACGCTAAAAAGACTCCTTCAATGGTGTTAACCGTCATTATTTGATCACTGTAAAGACCCATGCGGTCTCAAGAGAACCATTTGAATTACGTCAAGAGAAACTCAAGATTTCGTTCAGAACTTCTTCGTATTTGTGTCATACAGGAAATCAAAATTTTGAAGGGATTCCACCCCCCCCCCCCAATTCTGCCATATCTTACAACTGCCGTTGTCACTACTGGTGTGCAGGTCAACACTTTCTTGCAATCACGAAGCCAACGTACAGGTAGTCGCGACTTTCGATGGTCGAAAACTGCATGCTACAGGGTCGGGAAACTAGCAGATCACGGATTAACACGCAGTCAGGCGTAAGAATAAGTCGCAGAGGTTCTTCTTACCCTCTAATACGCGCACTCGTACATGGAGGGAGGAAACGGTTGGGCTGTTCAATACCGACGAGTACACGGGATTATCACGATGCATCACGCGCGCGTACACACACACACACACACACATACACACATTGCCACAGGAGTTTTTACAAGACCGAGCCTAATCCGCAACAACGGCAAGGTGAACGGTCGACAGAAGCGAAAAAACAAACACTGAGTAACTGAAAATGAAAACGCACTAACAAGCGGCAGAAAGCTGGTATACTGATATAAATACGATACAAACACACAGCGACATTACATAGATACGACCAACGAACTCGGCCAACCTACAGATGCCCCCGAGCCAAGTCGTCAATGTCATCGCCATCGTCATTAACTACATACGCGAAAAATCGTTCGCAAGTTTGCTCATTTGTGTACATCGAGTGGAGCGCAAAAAGGAAAAAACAAAATCAACTATAGTATAAGTATCGCGGACGGAAATGTTCAATATTACGAATTACTTCGTTCCTGTTGAGGAGAAAGAGAGACTGCCAGCGAACGCGAAAATTCTTTTCCTCCTCGTTCTCATTTTCACACGCGTACACGTCAGCCAACCAATCAAACAGCCAGCCAACCAGCCAGCCAGCCAGCCAGCCAAATAAATGACACGATAACCTCGCCCGCCTTGAATACTTGCAACTCTACTGTGCCCGGTATTAGTCACGCGAATCGCGAAATACCGTGGAAAGTCATGGAAGAAAAAAACAACCGAACACGAAAATTAACTGATTTTCTTGGCCGGCCGACGACTAGCCGTGTGGAAAACGAGAGAAAGGAAACTCTTAACATCAAAGAGCAATCTGTACTACGATTATTGGAGAACATCGAATTGTTGTGCATGTTAATAATAGCTATGCAAATACGCTCGAGCTGTGTACGAATGTACATAATATGCACATACATTGCACAATTGCACAACCAGAGAACTAGTATAATCAGCCAGGTCTCGATTACGGATTGCTTCCGTCAGCAAAAGCAATACAAAATAGTTCAACAACGGAAAGATGACCTCCAGATAGGCATCAAGTTCTTCATAAGCGAATACTTATCACATTTGATGATACTAAGATTCGCATTCAAGATAGGAGATCGAGAAAAGAATGTGCAATAATCAAAAAATTAACATCGGATCAAAAGTCCTCATTGAAAATACATGTAGATTCATATACTCTCATGTCACTGCCTTTTAAAAATTCTCAAATTGTTATGCAGTGTATATAATATAGATAGATACATTCTGAGCTGCAGGGTTAAAAATACGAGTATACAGGGAGATCTAGTTTAGGATTAATTTATATGCACTTTTCGTTAGGCGGAACAAAATACATAGGTACCTCATATTCACATATGGCTTACTCTCAAAATTGATGGGACTTACAAGTCTCCAAAATTCGAATGATAGCGAATTTTCTACACAGCGAACTTGATAGCGAATTTCAATTCGGAAAATTTTTTAAATGAGGAGCGCACTTCCAAAGTGACCTAACTGCAAAATTAAGATTTCACGAGTTTCTGTTTTCAACACGCTGTCTTCCCGCGCCAGGGGCATACTTTGCAAAAACAAAAACTTGAACGTACTGATACCTAACTTTAAAAAATCCGCTACCTACTTCACTGTTTTGCTGATAAAGTGTGTTGCTTGTTTTTCTCAAAACTAAAATTTTGCAGGTAGGTCACTTTGGAAGTGGGCTCTTCAAATATGAACAATGGGTAGTACACTGGTAAAATAGTTCTTAAATCCGATCGGGCTACAGAAAGAAATACACACCAAGTCACTGTTATTGTGTGAAGAGTCAGATTAACTGTTTTTTTTTTGTTTTGTTTTTTGAAGAAGAAGACTGTTTTGAAGACTACTGCAGCGTTGTAAATAGTTTTCGTAAAAGCGAAATATCGCCCAAATTTTGACAAACAAGCAAAGCTCGGTCTTTTAGCAAGTAGATTTTCATGAAATCTACAACATACGTCAGTTAATATCATTTTTACATTCGACACACGTTAAAAAAGATTTTGAGGTTCAAACAGACACAAACTGGAAGAAACCGGGATCTGGACTCTCCCCACCAGATCCACTGACACCCCCACCCTGAAGAAAAAAACCACAACGTAATACATACCAGCGAAAAAGTTTTAGCATCATTTTGATACTCGTCAGCTGCTATGAGTCCCTACTCCAAGTCGGCTACTTGCGGCGTTGAAGAGCTGAAGGGCTTACATTTATGGCTTCTACGCAGGAAATTAAATCTTAATGCTATTTACGTCGTTTACGCGGCAAATTCATAGAAGCAAGTACACTACTGGACAAAGGTCTTTCTCCACCCCAAAAATCATGATTCTCCTTCTAAGTATTAGCAAAAGGGAACCAGCAAATGACTGGAAATTCAGACACATACCTATAATATTTCTCTTTTCACGCGTGTGCTGTGAAAACATTTATACATACTCGATACAGACAAAAAAAAAAATTCCTAATGTAGTATAAAATCGCATTAATTCGTACCTGTAAGAAACAAAAATGTAAGACGACAAAGGTTTACTAAATGTTGATACAACTAACCAGAAGTTGATCCTAGTAACGCGTGTTTATCGCCACGGGCCGGAATCACAGCTCCTAACCAGCTCGGCATGCTATGAACTAACGCTCAGATCTCCTCCTGTGGTATCGTTTCTCATTCTTCACGCAGGGCAGTTCTCAATGCAGTGAGGGAATTTATAGGGGGATTACGAGATCGTATGCGTCCACCTAGTCTGTTCCATACGTGTCCAATTGGGTTCAAGTCTGAGCTGCAAGCTGGCCATTCAAGTTGTGCAATTTCGACTTCTTCCAAGAATTTGAGCCGCCTGTCGTGTTAAATGCGGTCGTATGTAATCTTGCATGAACAAAGAGCCCGCACGCACAAATGGTAAATAAGGCACGGCATAGTTTCGAAAAACGTCCTCAATATACACTAAAGCGTTCACATCGATTTTTCTCCATTTTCAGGGGGGCGTAGCGTAGCTTTTTTGGGAGGGGCAAAAATTGTTAAATTTCCAACTGATTCAACTCAAAATCCCTGAGTATCAAATTTGTCTGCATTGTGATTCTGTATTAGCTTACAAAGAAAAAAAAAACTCCTAATTTGTTGAATTTCCTCAACTTTTCATCCATGTACTAAACTTTCCCAACGCCACCGGAGACTGGGAGGGGGGGGGGGCAAGCTGTCTCCACGTACCCACTTATTTTCGTCTCTGACGAAAACTTAGGTAATTTCATTCCAGTTTCCTGTATAGCTGAGTGTTCTACGGAACAGACGTAAATAGAAAAACAGTATGTGAATATCATAAGTTATAACCTCAATTCGGGTCATTCGCGTGCGTTTATTTGCCATCTGAACATAAATAACGTAATTTTGGCGGGTGGATGAAGACCCCCGTCCGGCAGTGTATTACAGCTGAGTTAGTCATAGACTTACGTATTGTAAATTTTCTTATTTTTCACACTGCCTGTCTTATATCGGTCTTCGTCTCTTCAAACAGCGTCACCTATTACAACTAATTTCTTACACTTATAGAGAGAAAATTGTAATCAGTAATTTTTCTGGAGGACGTTGCCCCCTCCAAATTTTTCCACGAGTATTGGCCTTTCAGATTTCTCAGGCTCGTCACTACTGGGTCAAGAATTGTGATACACGCGAATCTCTCTACTTTAAAAAACCGATAAATTTGACCTTGATTGTTTTTCTTTCAGTTCTTCCCCAAAAGTTAAAATAGGTGAAACGGACCCTAACACAAGGCATCAATTATCTAATGCTTATTTTCAATACACCACTCTGGCCCATTCCATCACATTTCTGTTTTCAACAAATCTCCACGGATACAATCCACAAAACACGCCAGGATTCAAAATAATATCCACGTAATTCCATGCATAGTTCTTGAAAAAATCTTCTGCTCGGCTCAGACTGGGAGCTATAAAAATAGTTTACCTGTTACACGAAGAATTCTTCGGAACTTCAAAAATGCGAACGCATTACCAGTAAAATGAAGAGCGAATAAAAACTAAATAAATAAAAGTAATATGACCATTGCGCGCAAGGCGTCTTCCAACTTTATCATTTTTCGTATTTTCTCTCAATTTCTCCGCTAATTCTCGCGTTCTCAAACTCTCACACCACTGTGTGCTACTCGTAGACACTTCGGGGCGATACTTTTTCGCGAAATGTTTCGTTAGAAGCTGCTCGATCGACTTTCTCGTTCGATTCACACTTCATCCGGTGAACCTTCCAACAACACTCC
>CM063106.1:80179814-80204814 GCA_031841125.1 Acanthococcus lagerstroemiae
TTTATTTTGTATTCACGCTGTTGTGCTTTACTAAAATACTTGGGAGTGAGGTCGGATGCTATAGCTGAATGTAGACATTATCTGGAAGGTTGATGGGGCTCTTTTGTTCGAGATACGCAAAAACACTGAAGTGAATGCATGTATAGATAGATGCAACGCTTTTTCCGTAGCACTGTTTCGTACTCTTCAGCGTGTCACTTGATTTTTCTTTTTCTAATTGATTTCCTGGAATCGGTCAATCAGTACTCGCAAACGATCCAGCCATGCTAGTTACATTTTGTTGAACTTGTCGAAGCGAAGTAAAATTACACGCTCACGTTATCCGCTGAAACGGCAGATTAATGGGAAACTCACGTAATCGTGAAGTAATCCTATGTCACTTAGTAGTTAGTACCTATAAGTTGTGTTGTTATACATTTATGTTATCTGCGATTTGTGACTGATATAGGACATATGTACATTGGCATCGTACAGTGCGACGTAGATTTGTATCGAAGCTGTGTATTTATTGGGATTGTTGTGAGTTTTGCTAAAACTCTTCGTACTGAAATGCTAAGAGTTTGTCGGAATGTATTGTGGTTCTTCGTTATTTAGAATGCAGGGTGGTTGTATAGAGGCGCCGTATCGTGCTGTTTGCACTCTCCTGTGAGAGCATCTAATGATCTAACAAGGTGTCTACAGGTTTGGAAAATTTGGAAAAAGTCAGGAATTTGAAAAGTAGGTCAGGAAGTTTGGAAATAGTCAGGAAATTGAACAATATTTTTAAGAAGTTTGGAATTTTTTATCTCCTTGGTAAAGTTTTACAGAATGAAATACTTGAAGAAATATAATTCATAACTTAGTTCATCGCTTTGTTTGTTTTTATGTATATCTGTGAACACCTTCCTAATACTTTCACCCAAAAATCAACTTAAAATTTCAGTTCATTTTAACCATAGCGTCTAGTAGTATAAACATAAATATATACTGTCTATATACTGTAAAGGTAGGAAGAGAAAGAAAAAGTTCGGAAAAAGTCAGGAATTTATATTTTTCCATTCTTGTAGACACCTTGTCTAATCCTGTTACCTGTACCATTCTTCTCACAAATCTAGTTTTCTGATGCAAGGGTATGACGAGGAACTAAATATGTCGTCGATCCCATTCCGCGGCTGCTGAGATTACTGTTATATGTTGAATTGTACAAATGGTTGATAAACGAGTGAAACGTGGAAACAAGCGTCCCGGTGTTGCGTAGCTCGAAATTGAGACTGAAATATTTTTCGACCCCTTGGCTTAAACGTGAACAGTTTTAAATTTTGAAACATTATTTCTTGGGCTAAATAACACACACATTCTCTCTCCCTCTCCCCTCTCCTCCCTCTCCCCCTCTCTTCACGGGGATTTTGAATGAGCCCTTGCGCTCTTCGGCCTTCGAAGGTCAACTACATGAAACGATGGGTGGTGTGAGTAGAAAGCGTGTATAATAATCGGAAATGTTCATTTTCGATTAGATTTCCCAATTACGAATACTGCCCATCGGTTGACGTTCGATTTTTGTACGGCTTCGCCATTATGTTTTTCGTCGAATTTGAATCGTCCGGGTACGCGTCATCGACATCCACACCAAGCCCGTCCTGAATGTTACGTTGTACAATGGCGGTGTGTGAGTTGTTCGGCTCGAAGGTCAAAAACGCCGTTCTCGAATCAGGCGGTGAAACCATGATTATTTTGTCTTCTGTATGAAGCGCCCAGTGTAAATGGGTGATTTATTACACTACTGAACAAAATGAACTTTTTTGTTTGCGCAATGCATTTAGGGAGATGATTCTTGAGTACTTTTCAACGCTGAATACAGTGCCGTCGGCCGTTTTTCTCTATCACGTCTAGTTCTTCTGATCAAAAATTATGAAAAATTCAACTAAATGTGTTCAAAAAGAGGTTTAGGAACTGAATATGGTCATACTGATTCGTGTTGTAGTGTGTTGAGGTTGTGTGTAGTGGTGTGTATTTCGTCTGTTTGTTTTCTGTTATTTTGTGGTCTGATAACACAGATAATATCAGTCAGTGGTACCGCTTATTCCAATGCAAAAACAAAATGGAAACGAATTTCAGTCGTTCAGAACTCCGAATTGTGACGTGATAGAGAAAAGTGGGTCGCTGTATCGTGTTCAGCGTTAAAAAGTACCTCAGAATCACCTGTCTAAATGCGTTGTGCAAAATAGTTGTTCAGTAGTGCTTTTTATATACATACTTACTAGTTCGAAGTCGTTATTTTAGTTCGCGTAGCCTGTCATTCGACTTTGTAATCGTATTGAGAGGTGGTAGAGACAAATTGTGCTATCGAAATCTTGACGACCGCTTCTGCACTGAGCCCTTCTATTCAGTCGGTCTTAGTAGGATTTGGAATAGCGTAAATGTAGTCTGAACGAGTTTCAACCAAGTCTGAGTGAGTCGTACCACCGTCAGAAGGAGTCCTCACTATATTTGAACGATTCATGTTGATATCTGAGTACATCTGTACTCGTATTAGAATCTGAAAATTCTGGGTGCAGCCTTAAACGATCTGGCGGGAAGTGTTTGAAATAGATGCAAAATTCGATCCGATAGTCTTTATGGACATGCGATGTTTTTCAAGTTGTTCGAGTTCGCTTGAGTCCTTTCGGTCTGGCATGGTCTTTGTGCAAAATTGAAGACTCTCCACGTTGTCGAATGTCTCGAAGACTGCAGCGGTCTCAAAACGCCTGGAATGACTTCATTAATGGTAATGTGACCATCCTGTCGAATTCTGTATAAAGTTTGATCACTGTGTGTTTCGTTGAAAAAGTGACGGATTTTGCTTTCAAGTATACATGTATAAACTTTAATAAACTGTTAATTTCCAAGGTCTCAAAATGACTCGGAAAATGTCGGTCAATTTTTTTTCATGAGTTCTGTCTTGCAGTAAGTTATTCGAGTTGAATTTTGTGGTGAAATGATTTCGATTTCCAAAATCCTGATATTTGGGTTCGTATTCCGCTTCATTCTGCTGTCTGCTGTACGTTGCTCACATTTACCTTTATGTTAGTGATGAAAATATCTAACTGTTGTGTTCTTTCTCTCTTCTTTTTAAGTCTGTAATTACGTGTTTATGAATCACACTCCTCATCGTTTTACAGATGACGAACTTTTTTCATTGTCATCGCTTAGTTTGTGTGTATATATGCACGATGTGTACTTGTCGTTTTTTTCTCAACTTACGCTTTGCATGATAGTGTAAATAGCGTCGCGAAGTTTAACTTTTTTCCTTTTGCGGAGGAGGTTAATAAAGATAAAGAGAACGAGAGAGAGAAAGAGTGATGGGAGGAGAGAGAAAGGTGGGAATTAACGATGCGAGCAGCTGTCTCGGCAAGCTGCAAGCAATAACCGGTAATAACCGCACGCACAGAGTTTTTCTTCCCCCTGCAGCATTCCTGTTCGTTGTGTCTCCGTCTGTTTGTCTGCCTGTCTCGCTCTCTTTCATTTCCCTGTCTGTGTAGTTGTGTATGTATGTAGTACAGCGTTGGAAGCTCCATTCTCTCATTATTGTGGTGGTCTTTCTCGTAGGGAATTCTATGTACTGTACAGTTCTGCTTTCTGCTGGGCCCGTTCGACGGAGTCAAGGTGGAATGTACTCGCTGGTCGGGCGCCATGGCCGATGCTGTTCGGGCGTATCGCGCGAACTTCGTTGCTGCCAGGCTAAAACGTGACCGAATTATCCGTCTGATTGGGTTCAGTTCTGGTTTTCTAGTGTCGCTATTTGATGGGTATAAATGATGAAAACTGTGCTGAGCGACGAATGCGAACTAGGATGAAATGATATTATTTTATGATTCAGCTACCCGGATATTGTGTACGCGTTAAATTCTACATGTACCCTGACCTCTGGAATGTATTTACTCTAGTAACGAAAACAAAGAGCACAGTACGTGTACGTGACTATTTCGGGTCCCATCATAGTACGATGTACATACATACACTATGTAGTTTTTTTCGTGGATAGGTACGAGAAACAAACAACACCTTTTTTTGTCGGTGTGGAATACCGACCATTACGAGGACGATAGATGCAAGTAGATTAGCGTCTATGTATATTGTGTGTCCAGCTGAATATGCCAAGCCCATCATAATTGACTTTAATGTAGAATTTTTCTCGAATATAACCTGTGCGAAGAACTTCGAACGGTAACCAAGGATTACGAAACTGAATTACTTACCTTTGATATTGATGGGGCTACACCAGTTTTAGAATGCTGTTAGGAAAGTTTGATTATAATTTTCGAAGTACACAACTTCCGATTTTCGTAGCCTCTTCAATTTTAAACGTATTATCTACTGCTGCCCTTCAAAACAGGTCGTAAAGTAGTTG
The DNA here is from genome assembly GCA_031841125.1 of Acanthococcus lagerstroemiae. Lineage (NCBI taxonomy): Eukaryota > Metazoa > Arthropoda > Insecta > Hemiptera > Eriococcidae > Acanthococcus > Acanthococcus lagerstroemiae. The sequence goes on from CM063106.1 coordinate 80,184,181, forward strand.
GTTATGTATAGATTCACGTTATAAAGTAAATGCGTCTCTAGGAGAAAACGTGCTTTGTTTATATTTACAAAAATTAGCGGATGATCGTGCTCATTCCTGTAGTGCCTTAGTACGATTAATAAATTCGAAAAACACGGATCATGCAGTGCACAAAGTGCACCAGATCTGGATCGTAGTAAGGGAGACGTGATTCGTATTTCGCGTGGTACATCGTCGTTTCCTCTCGTCGTGTACAAACCGAAACGGTTCCTAAGCCGTGGGCTGGTCTACTTGTCGCTCGCGTGCACAGTCGGTGGTGCACCCTGCACCGTACTCGAGAACATTATCCTTCGTTGTACCTTCCACCGATCCGCACGTTTCAGCCGATCGTTCCATCGTTTTCGTTCATTCTTTTTTTTTTATTCTTTCTTTCGTCCTTCCCCTTTCTTCGTTTCTTCCATTCTTTTGGTTCGCTGTTACTCAGCCATGGGGAGCCGCATTGCCTCACCGTTCACGTTTTAGTTTTCAATCAACGGTGGATGAGATTCGCCGTTCGTTTGGTCGACGTTGTTTTTTGTGCGCATCATAAGTAGTTCGCGCTCGCGAGATTTTTATCGAAGCAATTTTTCGTGTTTCGTTCGATTCGGTCACGTTCTGTTCAGTGTAGTTCTTGGACTATTTAATTTTTTCCTTCGAATTTGTGATTTGTTGTTGTTTTCGTGGTCGGATTTTGTGGCCTTGGTTGCCAAGTTGGTGATCTCTGTGTTTCGGTTCCCCCAGCGGCTTTCCTCGACGGACGACGATATTCGGCGAGCGCAGTATCACACACGGTACGCCAGATATGTAATAAATGATTGTAGCCGTCGGTGCCGGTGTCACGCGAAATTATCGTTTCGCCGGTTGAAGGTTGGACGACTGACGTGGTGCAGACGCGGGCTGTGAGCGTCGTCAGTGGATCGTGGTATCACCAGAGCCCGCTCGATTCGAGACGTCGGTTGAATCGGGTGAAAAGTAAATTGAGAAATTTGGGGTAAAAAAAAAACATCGGAGATTGGGAAACCAACCGATATTATATCGGAAGCGTGTGTCGAAGTTGACGATTTCAGTCGCCCGCATTCCCCCTTCGTTCATGCCGCGTTAGCAGGCGCGCCATTGAGATGAGAGTGAAGGAAAGGCGAAGGACGCCGCGGAGTGGTGGGGAAACGCACACATACAAACACACTCAGAAGGAAACACATCGTCGCCGTCCTGGCAACAGAACCTCGACGATGCCAGCGTAGGCCACTGAGAGCAGTAGTCGGTCGGTCTGTCTGTCTGTCGGGCTGTGTATGTTGTGCGGACATTTTTATACGGATTTTCGACGCAGAATTTGTACGTCCGTGTGTCGTAGTTGCTCTTTCGGCGTACGTGTCTTCCCGCGGCTTCATATTTCCATTTTTTTTTCTGTTCGTGTAATTGTTTTCTGTTTTTGTGGATTGGCCTAAAAATACGTTTATCGTCGGCGGCCGAGTAGTTCGGTGTAAACAACACGTGTCAGCTACGCCGCATCACTTGGGGACACAACGACGCAGTTCGGTGTGCGTGTTACACACGTAACAAGCCATGAGTGACAATGGCCCTGTTGGAGGGAGAAGAACGTGGGCAATGCAGAGTTGAAGTAGAATAGCAGAAATTGGAAAGTGTATAATAAAGAAACACGACGCACTGGACGAACGAAAGAAAAAATAAAACGAAAACATGGGAACTCGAAACGGCATCGTAATAATGTACAGATTCAGACACGCATTGACACATCTGGTTTTCTGATCTCGCCATTATTAGTTGTCTTATCCGACTGGTTCGAGTAGACGTGATCACCTGTGGCCAGTACACGCAGTGACCAGTGCAGTAACTGGCGCACAAAGAATTCCTGCAATTCTGGATCGCAGTTTTAGTGTTTGGTGTTTTCATTTTTGAGCCACTGGAAATCGGTGTACACGCGAAACTCGTAATACCAAAAATTGTGCAAACTGTGCTCGCGGTCCCTCGGACCCTTGTTGGATCCTTTTGTACATCTCTCCTCCCTTTTTTTTCTACGGCGTTTCGTAATAACGATTTTGAAAGTCGGCTAGTGCCGCCGTTATCGCCCCGCTTGTGTACGGAGTTGTTCAGTGTTCACCTCGGTGTCATATTCCTTGTGTCGGAATTTTTTGGCGCGCGACGCCTGTGTAACGATTTTGTTCGTATTTTTTCTTTCTATCAAGTTTTCTTTCTTGCGTTGGAACGTGATCCGGGATCGCGAGATTTTGTTATTACCGTGCTTGTTGAATTTTTTTTTCTTCTCGTCGACGTATCACCGGAGTTGATTAAATCGAATGGTATAAAAATGTTAGTTAACTGTCAAGGTCGAACTGTGTCCACTGGATGAAATGTACGTGCGCGCTGTTAGAATCGTTTGATGTGTGTTGGTGTGTCGTATGTGGTGTACAGTTACACCTTTATAGGCTGTGTCGGTGTATAAAGGAGCAGCCGTGCTGGCGGGACCCGTGGAGATCTGTGTTATTCCGGAGCGGAAAATGAGCATCCCGATCTACGACTTTTCGCCTTTCCGTATCCTTGGACTAGGCTCTCCAGCTCCGTTGATGCGATTCAATAGGTGGGTACTTGTTTGTTTCTCTCGGGTTGCGAAAATGGGTCAAGGATGGGTGCGATGGTGATCGACCGATGGATCACATTTTGAGTGACACGCTGACGATCGGCACGACTTCGTTCAGTGTGTCAGGCATGGATGTACCGACTGTCGATGCGATGGTGGTGACAGGATCATAACCACAAGGGTGCGTTCCATCTCCCCGAGAAATCTTGTTCCTTTAGCACATTGATTTTCAAGGTGAAGGTATATGTAGAGGGGGCAGACTGTTTGAGCAAGCGCATCGCAAACCAGTAAATCGCGTACATGAGAAGCCTTTTTTCATCGCGAGCTAATTCTTTTTATTTCTTCTAAGTTGACGTACTAATAACCTTTATTGTATTTTTAATTGTGGAAGGGGGGTGAGCAGTTGATTTTAGGCAGCAGGGGGGACGTGATGAATAAAAGTTTGAGAACCCCTTCCCTAGTAGAACAGACAGTCAAGTCATTACCCTCGCCTAGTGTTGAAAACGTAACAGAACAAGAATTTATTTGCCGGGGAAAATAAACAACTTTTACCTTCCTACTTCACACAATTGTGCGGGCGTGAAAGGGATACCTTAATAAATAGAAATGATAGAGTAAAATATATTGAAAACGGTGAAAGAATGAATAATAGGTTCATAAACTTGAGACATCTGATGTGCAACTGAAAATGATGAAAAACAATTCCGAAAACAAGTGAATAAAATCAAGGCAAATAAATGAACGAATATTAGAACAGAAAATGAATATTGGTGGAGAAATGAAGAAAATAAAGTATCACGCAATCAACGGAGTGGGGGTGGTTACACCACCACGAATTAGGCGGCGTGAGATGTGTTTGTACTGTTTATTTTCCTTCGATAAAATACAGAAATAAAACTTTTTCGATTTACTGTGGGGCTTCCTGTGCTGCGTCATAAACGATTTCAAGCGTAAGCAAGGGGTAAAGGTAAAACTAATCGAAAGCTTTCCTCTGTTGCATTTTTGTTCCTGAACATAAAAGTGCGAAAAACGGCATTTGAGTGTACCTTAGCATCTAATATTTATAAATGAGAAAAATACGCTGTATTAATGACTTCAGGAAAGGGACGGGGTTCGCTCACTAAAATCGTCTTTGATGCTTTTTGAATTGCTATCCCTGCCGGTATGTTCCGCGAACTACTGTGACCTGCTAAAATTGGGAAAGTACTATTATAAACACTTCATTTTTTACTTTGCTACTTATTCCATTTCTGATGTTGTTTCAAGCGGAACCCCAGCTCCTGTCGTACCACTGGGATCTTGATCTGAGTATTTATAACCGAGCCAATTAAAATTTTTTATTTTTTTCATTCCATTCTTTAGGTAGGTGAAAGTCGCCTGTGGTGCTCCAGGGGTAGGGGTTGAGCTCGAAGCACTATTAAAAAGGAAATAAGCTACCCAAAAAAACCGATCGATGTCATTGAAGTTGTCAAGCGCCTCTTTATCAACATTTGTAGGACACGATCTCTGTGTGACAAGATTAGGGCCAGGATTATTATCGCCAAAATGACGTGAGAGACAAAATTAGTGACGCTCCTCCCCTCTCAAATTGTACATAGAGCTAATTTCGATGATTTATGAATATTTAAGAAAAACCATATGATAAACGAACTTTCATGTTAATTACACGGAAAGCTTCCTTTTACTTCATTCGCGTTGAGCCGTGGATTAATTTTTCAACGAAATTACGCCCATTTTATTATTTCCGAGTGCTATTTTGTAGCCCTATCCGATCGTTAACTTCAAAATCATTTTTTTCGTTCACCGTATTGGTTGTGGGCCTAAGGTGGTGATTCAATTGATCAGGCGTGGAGTGTCCGAGTTCCGCTGTAAGCTCGGTCTCTATGAAGTTTATGAGTTACTACGTGTCCTCAAGCTTACTGCCGAGTCTCGACAGCATTTATCGTACGATTTAACGGTTTTTTTGTTTGATAATACTAAACGGTGCCGATACATTCTTCATGATACGAAGTGAAAAGGCTCGTTAGACGTGTCCTCTAATATCGATGGTCGTAAATTAGATATTTTTCAGCTTGCTGTTATGCGGACTGGAAATAGTTCAGCTCACTTTTGTGTTTTATTTCTCTTTTTAATGATTCGCTGAAACTGAGAAAACTGTATCTTGAGCTGGATAGGTATTTGTACAATCCTGCGTAATGTGGTTTTGGCGGGAGATTCGTGTCACATCCCATCAGTCGTGTAAAGGCGAGTGTTAAATTTTATAATACGAATCTTTGGTGAAATTTCATTTTAAATCCTTCTTGGAAAGTTTCAAAAATAGAATTTTAATGTGAAATGTGTTGTGTCAGTCAACCGCAATGCATTTCGTGAATTACCTCGCTGTGAAATTTTCCATTTTGTAACGCTAGTACAGGGCTGTTGCACGTTTTTCGTTAATTTCGCGAGGGCGTTAGTTTGGGAAGCCCTATGCTTGTAACTATGCCAACCGGACCCACTTTCGCGTGAACTTTTTCAAAACTCGTTAAAGCGTACGAAATATAGTCGAAGTTTTGGCAGTTATTTACTTCAGATAAATTTCCCACCCATTGTTACGAACTTCCAACGAATGTGCATTAGAAACTGTGTATAGACTAATACATACAGGAAGAGTGACTAAAATGGTCGCGTGTAAATATTTTAGCGGCGGCAGCGGCAGCGTTTTGCCGAATCAACTGCAGTTATGTACTCCACCTCACCGCCTCCCCGCCGCCAACCAAAACTTAACTTTTCCCAGCCATTGTTCGCAAACTTGCTGCTCAGATACGTGGGGTGTGGTGTGGAAATGGAAAGAGTGACGACAGCGCGCTCGTCGATATGTTATGACCTTTTTCGAATGAAACGTGGGAGCATCGCAGTAACTTTCTTTACGATAAACACGTCGGAATAACACGCAGTTATATTGTTAAAAGGTAGTGGAAATGGGGATGTGATATCCAGAATTAGCTACTTTCGCGTTTAAGTTCCCCTTAAAATTTCTCTCGTGAGGTTACTCCATTTTCCACCCTTAACTGTTGGTGACGTATCATTTTCGCAGTACTGGAGTCGTCTGGTTCTTCTATTCCTACTCTAAAACACGTGTAACCGTTGTGAAGAGTTTATGTGGCTGAAGTCTGGGCATCCAGCGAGTGAAGGAGAACCGGATAATGACGTATCTTGGGTCGGCCTTGTCTCGTGTTGCGGTTTTAAATTGCCTTAAAAAAGGTTGGTCTAACGTACAACCTAGCATATGCTTTCTTCTACAATGAAGTATTTTCAGTTTCTCGTTTTTTAAAACCTTGTTGGTGGGAATAACATTGTTCTTTACGACACAATCGCAGTGACTTGTGGCCGTTCACATGCGTTTGATTTGAAGATGATGTCTAACTGCTAGCCAGTTTTTGAGGAGTAGTGGTGTGGAGGGACGTAATATGGCGATGCACGCATGCCGAAGTGGCCTCTATGACACCGCACCCCCGGTCCCGGAAACTACTCTTTCGAGTATCGCATCAGTGACCGGAGGGATTTTCTGGAGTATAGTAAGTGTACGTAGAGGTACACGCTTCTTATAAGAAGTAATTTTTGTGAAATAAACACATCTAACTGTTCAGGTAAATGATGGTAAATGTGAGTAGTAAAACTTGTCGTGTATTTTAGACGTTTCTTTGTGTCAACTGTACATGCGGACGCTGCTTCTCCAAAACGCATGAAGTCAATTTTTGGGAAATTGAGCTAGGAACAAGAGCGGAATCTAGTGGCCGTTACGCCAGAGAATATAGCGAAATCAACCAGAATAGATATGAAACAACAGAAGCAGCCTGAAGTCACGCAGTACAACACGTGCTTTTTACGTTTTTTCGATTTTTTTCGCTTTTTTTTTTTTTTTTTTTTTTTGACTTCATGTGTTTTGGAAAAGCAGTCTTCATACGATGCAGATTTGCCTATGTGCTGTGATTGTTGAACTTCATACATCTATATGTATAGATGTACGGGAAAAGAGACCTAAAATATACGTTGTGTTGAAGGCTCTACATGACCACGTTTGTAAGGAATGACTGTTGGAAAAAATAGTAACCAAAATTAACATTATTTTATTCAAGTCGAGGACCGAAAATTAGCCTCGTTATTTCCTTCGAAATGAAACTAGTAAAAACAATGAATTTGAAAATTTAAGTCGAGTTTACAGTATTACAGGCATACAGTCTCAATAAAAACTAAACATACTGCCAAGTGTCGTAGTATAGACATTCTAATTTCTAACTTTTCATTTGTAATCGTTTTTTCCTAATTGAAATTGATAAAATTCGCAAACCGTTGGTAGAAATGGAATCATTCGAAATGGTGTTAGAAACTAGGTAGATATCAGATATTCTCGCCCAAAACTTAGCTAAAACACACCCTGGAACATGGAGTATGCCAATGAAGCAGCGCCATTCATTTCTCATTTCATGAAAAGAAGAATACTTCCTAACATTTCACTTTTTAGGAATCTAGGGAGATACAATTTCAGCGGAGTCAACAATGTCGGTTCCCTGAAACATTGCTTGTCTGCAAAGTATTTATATTTAGTTTACCCACTTTCGTTTTCAAAATTGGTGAGGGATTGTTTGCGGGGTGTGCATAATGTATTTGAAACGATTGCGGAGAAAGTGATCAAATATTTTCACCGATACCTATATCATTCGAGACGATTTATCATTTGTACGCTGCATGTGCAACTCTACTCCTGATTGATTCGTGATTCTGTTAATAGTTTCCTAAGTAGAATGTGTAGATAACAGTGTGGAAAAAGAAAGGTTCAAACAAAGTCTGGTGATTGAGTACGCGTTGATAGTTTGTAAAAAGAATGTGCGTCGGTGCGTGATAAATCGTTATCTACGGACGATAATGACACTTAAACGAATTGAAATAACGGTTTTATCTAAGACTGGAATCCGGCCAGATAAATAATTCTAGTCAAGGATAATATTATGCCTCGTGATCTTTGTTCACTAACCGCCGCGAAGGCAGTTTTTTGTCTTGCGAGTTTCTGTGTGTGGAATTTCCTGCATTCATTATTTTAGGAATGAAAATGAGCAGCAGCCTGCGTCATGATACTTTTTCTGGCTATCCGTGAGGTTTCCAAGAGTTGTGTTGCTCGATCTTAATCAGGGATGAATGAAATCATAGATAATCTTTAGACTAATAGGGCCACGTAGGATAGAAAGATCATGAAGCTATAAGATTACGAATAGATTATTAGATTAGTGATCTGAATGATTATGGACTAAAATTGGATTGAACATCACCCTAGTCGGAGTTGACTTTACTTAAATCTAAAATGAAATGAAGTATCATTCTTGTTTTTTTTTTTTTTTTATGTACGCAGTTGGAGTGGAAGGGCCTTCCGTTTTCAAGTAAAGTCACTCCTGTACTCCGTTTTATACTCCTCCACGTTAGGTGAATAAAAAGAAATTATCATTTCTTCTTTAGAATAACATTCTAAGTAAGTGCCCTGAACTCGGACTATGGATAAGCCTTTTTATTCGTGTCTATTATGCGTGTCATGACGTTTATTTTTGTATTTTATATTTCATCACGCCGCTGAACTCTGAACGTAGTGAATACTGCTATCTCATTGCGAATGTGTAACTTGTCATTGATGAATAAATTTGCATTATTTACTTGGAAGGTCTCTTTGGGGTGTCTTTCCGGAGTACAGCTAAGTGTTTTAGGAGTCCCTCTCTCCTGAGACACCGCTCCTAACAATGCCAGCGCCTCAGAGAGCCATTCCATGTGCTCGGAGTGCCACGCGAATTTTAGGAATTTCTCTTTAGAGTATTTCTCCAAGCACGGAACTTGAAGCAGGGTGGTACTCATTGTTTTGCAATCTGAAATAGAATGTCGTTCTTACCTTGGAAACGGAGATTGAGTGAAGTGTAATTTTTTTCGGAATGCGCTGAACCCTGATCGTGATCTTTTTCAGTTTTTCGAACGCTGGTAGGTCATTATGTAGGTTTGACGAGCTGCAGTTTGTGATCCTACATCATTGGGTCTATTATCGTGTCCATCCTTGATCGTATGGGGGTCTGGTTGGCCGAGTGGATAGCGTGGTGCTGGTCTCGGAATCCGGAGGTCCCAGGTTCGAGTCCACGTAGCAACTCGCCACATTTCAACCTAGGCCGGTTTTTCAGCAAGAAGAGATGAGGACTAAAACAACCCTAACAGTCTCCTCGACGTCTCTGAGGTAATACTCGAAAGGGCGGATTCCAGGGCTCGGGTTGAGAGCAACAGTTGGAGAAAAAAAATCCCTGATCGTGTAGGCTACACGTCGCCGGAACTAAGCGAAATGGTAGCGTTGACCCAAAAATTGGAAGGCGTGCTGTAGGGTGTGGGACTTACTCTGTACTCCTTGTTTCACATTTCCTGCCATTGACTTGTAGTTGACAGCACGGCTAACTTGCGAGTCTGCAGTATTTGAATCCGAACATGCAGTTTCGGATTGAAATTAGATATTTTACTCGCACAAGTAGCTTGTCGAAAAATTTTCGTACTTGAATTAGACTCGGAATGTTCAGTTGATAATTCATTACTGCAGAATTGAATCCGGGGCTGATGTTGAACAGCATCCGTTCCCTTGTTCTTTGGCATACTCTGTCTGATAGTCATGGCGCCTGGAAACTATTCTCGTAATAGTATCTATTTGTCGCGTGGATTACATAATAATAACACTTACTGATGTTCGAATCTTCTGTTGCTGTTGCGAGTAAAATGGCCCATCTCAGCGGGGAAGACTGTTCAAGCTCGCTCATGCAGATTGTAAGTCACGTATTTCGCCAATTCCGGCAACCGGTCGTGCTAGTTTTTTTTTTACAGTTTTGTATAATATATAGGTATTCGTTCTGTAGTTCTACTGCTGTACTAAGTGCGGACTCGTTGGCGTTTCTCCGTACACTCTTGGCTAATTGGCCGACCAGTTTGGCGTTGCTCGAACGGGAGAAACACCATAGGCTGTATCGAAGGTGAGCCTTGAAATGTGACATCTCGATCGTGCATACGTCGCCTCGCCGCCTGCGACCGTCATTTCAGCTTGGCGCTGCTCGCTGCGGCTGTGTACGAATGTCACGACCTCACGACTCTCTCTTTCGGGTATTGTTGCTTTGGAAGTGCTAGCAGGTAGGTAGAATTCGGGTATTTACCGTTCGAGTTAAGATGTACGTGGTCGTAGATCGTAATATTGTTTGTATTTCGGCTGCGATGCGATAAATAAATTGGTCGAATCGAGCGAGAGCTAGAGCGCCTTTCGAGTGAGTATACAGCGTGCTTGGTCTACCTGCTGCTGCGCAGTTCGTCGAACTGGACGCTGTACAAATGTTATCGGTCACGCGATCGCCAGCAAGTGGCGGTGGCGTTTGGCCATTAAATGCGTTCATTCTTATAATATTTGAAAGCTAAGTTTAGTCTTACGCTACGCATCGCTTGTCGATATAGCTTTCGGTGTCGTGAAACGCCAGGTAGATGCCGGAAAATGTCGAAGCTTGTTCGTTGTATCGTGTACGATTATAATATTCGCGAAAAATTAGTCTCGAGGAACCTCAGAATGTCTTGGTTCGTCTCGAGTAGCTCGTACAGAGGTTCAAGTAGTCTTTATCGGGTTTTCGAGAAATTTTGATTAGATTTGTCGAGTGTGTGTGAGTTTTAACCGAGTCCTAAAAGTACTACTTACGAGTTGATTTGTTTTGATGATGTTAGTTCGCGCTACAGTATTTTCAGCGTTCAGTATAGGGTCTCTGTTTCTGGATGTTCGAAAGTAGCCCTTCCTTCTCCCCTGCTCCGTAAAACTGGAATGCGAGCAAAAATGGCCATGATAAATAACGCGTAAACGATGCGCGGTGCATGGAGAAAGACCTTCACGAGACTAGTGCAGGAAAGATAGCTTTCGTGAAAAAACCGGTTGCCATAAACGAAAAATTGAATTTTTACTTTCCGAATTACGTGTGTCATTTACTATGTACCCAGATTAAATAGGAGTCTCCCCCCTCTCCAAGGCATCTTAGCGAGACGTCGGACCAGCTCTTAGTTCATGGAAGAGTCGAACTGGACTCGTTGAAAATGAAATGGATTCGGACGTAGAACACACGTTGTATCCGTTGCCGGGTGTTTGGTGTTGTTTGCAGGAAGTGAGCTTGTATATATATATTGAGCATAAACGATTGTGGCTGGCTACAATTTATCGTTAATGGAGGTCACATGATAAGGAGATTGCTACGAAGAGATAGCGCGCGACGTGGGAATTCTGTAATTGTCCCTGACCGGAGCACATGTTCTTGTGTTCGAGCTCGCCTTCCTCGTATGAAGGGTGAATTTCGACTTCGAACTGGTAGATTAAAAACTTGTCGCTGCGAACACGAAGACAGAGAGGCCCATAAGGCACACCCGAACTCCGAGATGTGTGTAACGCGGGCGGGGGGGGGGGGGGTCAAATGCCTGCCTCCGGTTATCGGTTCGCATTCGCCGTCGCTGTTTTTTCCCTTCTATCGTTCTATTGAAACGTGCACAATGGCTGTTTCGGAATTCTAACTAGAAATGGTAAAATGGTAGTAGAGCTACGCGTAGGGCGTCTTGTTTCGTGATTCGTGTTCTGTTATTATGTTTTCGTCCGAACGGATGAGTGCACGTAAGTATCGCGTATCGTGTAATATATTGCCGAGCTGAGGTCTCAAAAGTCAAGTCTTCAGCCATTGCAGTCGCGGTCGCTCATTATAAAAACGAATCTAGTTTAGTTAATGTTTTACATAGAAGTTGTACTTCTAAATTATGGTCGACACGGAGGCGATGAATAATGGAAGAACAACATTCTCACAAACCAGCTAATTTCACGGTGGGTGTGGTGACACTGATGCTGGTACTGGTTACCTGGTTTTCGTGTGAATCATCAGTTATCATTCGTGGTATTATTTTCGATTCGAATTACGATTGCGTATGTACATAATATCGCCGCGTTGATCCTCTCAATCGCGAAGTTTTCTCATTTTCAAAGTAAATAATTTTGCGTGTGTATTGGTATAAAAAAACGTAAAATTAATTGCTAACGTGACGTAGTTTTCGACGGTTGATTTGGAAATGAACACGATAACGGATGTTATCGTTTGTGCGTTCGTAATTGGGCTCGTTATCGTTCTTACCAACTTTCATTATTCTTGGAGCGAGCGTAATATTTCAGTAAAGTAATCCTTGCCTCCTCTCATTGTTTTACCCATTGTCCTTGCTTTGCGGTATTCCACGTCATTCGCCGGGAATGCTGGTCGTATTTTCGGATAAAATGGTAATCAATCGAACTTGGCGCTTCACGGTTGGCACCTTGTGTATATTCCTCCGGTTCATTTTACTGCCCCAGCCCTTCACCCTATACCTCTCTCCTTTCCAATGAACGACCCACCTCTTTTCGCGTGATGCGGCTTTCGTGTGCTTGACGAGAACCTGCGAAATTTGAAATAGGAAATGACAAATTCTCAGCCAACCCGTTATTTATAGGGGCGTTTTGTTGTATTTACTTGTGTAAATGTACTTCGTGTGTCCCATTGCACGCATATTATGTAATTTGGAATTGTGTTTTTCAGAGAACGGGAACAAGAACGCGAAGCGGACAAACAGCAGAAAGAACGTGAAAAACACCTACAAGAACGAGAGAGACAAGAGAAAGACAAATTAGAGAAGCAAAAAGCAGAGCAAGCCGTCCACGAACATTTCGAGGAGAGCCTTAAAGTGAGTAAATTTCTTGATGTATATACGTTGTTTTTAGTTTTCGATTCCTTATCCTTTAGCCCCGCAGCTTTTGCGTGCGGTCGGAAAACGCATAAACATGAGCTAGTTTTATCAATGACGTGTATTATGCTGAGATCGGAAAAACCGATAAGAAGACACCCGTATAGCATGTTTCCTCCCCTATTCTACCATCCGCCGTCTGTGTTGTCTTCTTGAGAATACCGCTGAAGTAGTCGTTGAGGGGTGCTACTTACGTCCATATTTAGATGACTATTGAGGGGGAAGAGAAATGGGATGTTCGACTTCGGTTAATTTCAGTGTATGTGTGATGACTCCATTTCTTTTTTCTTAATGTTTTTCCCTATTTTAGAAACCTTGCCTCGATTTTTCATTATTCCGGAATAGCAGAATGTGTAATAGGTATCTTATTCACCTTCTGTAGCAATATGACTGCGAAGGGTGTTTTGCCCTATGGATTCAATGTCAGTATGACATTATTGAGCCCTATTCTTCCAAAACGTGTTAAGAAATGTCGATTTTGAGATAAGATCGCTATCTGGTAGAGAATGTAGTCGCCGAAGCGATTATGCACTAAACTATAAAGAAAAATATTCAGTAAAGAACTCGTTTCTGACTTCCTTTGCGAGAGCACGACACAGTAATCTGCGTCTCCTGCGAAATAGTTTTTTTTTTTACTTACCACGTTTTGGAAGAATAGGCTTCAATGTATAGTCTAGCCTAGCGGAACCCAGTTGTCGAGGATCCTCTACCTGTTGTTAATGCTACCGTGGGATGCTCGTATTCGAATGGTGATCCAGAAAAACCGCCCGTCATAAACAATAGGGCGAAGCGATCAATCACCCGCCGGGAACAGAATTGTTATAGTTTTTCTTCGAGCGAAACAGGTTTTTTTTTGAAAAATCCTCACTTTCCTTGTTTGCCTTCTTGCGCTGAAGTTGTAGAAGCTTCGTAACTTCTAATAGACCACCCCAAAAATGAATATTGATTTAATCTTGTCAGTTTTCGTCTGACGTTGGAAATTTCCGTGTGTACATCGGTATGCCATGGTACGCACTCCCGCGAGATGATAGCGAAACATTACTCGTTTATTGTGAAACATGTCAAACAAGATAGTTTCGTTTTTCATTTCCAATCGAATAACTTGGAAACGCCTCGCTCTGTATTAAAAAGACGTGCCATCCCTTTTTTCGAGTTCTGTATCTTCGCATTCAATTCGGTATTCTTATTCAGATAAAGGAGGATGCTGAGTGGGTGCAAAGATTTTAAAGCAGTCCGAGAACTTGGTACGAATATAGTGAAGAGAAGTGAAGAAGAATGTATGTCAGAAAGTTGGAAGAGAGCCCCAGTAAGAAGAATAACGAACTTCGTAAGGTGTCGACCGGCCCTCCAGATCCCTTAGAAGTCTCCCCTTTTCGATAGAAATTCTCCGGAATTCAGAAGGATGTTGGTATTTTTTCGAATTGACGCCAAAACTTGATTACGAACTTTTTTCCTGTACAAATTGTTGAAATCAAGAATGGACCCCTGCCCGGAATTATTCCAATAGATCCCTATTTCTAGTCTTCGATTTCGGTGTACTGGATTTGCGATGTACGAATCGTCCATGTATTGCGCAGTTATCGGACGGGAGGGGGGGTCTGGTTTTCGATTATGAATTACATGATGGGGAAGAGGTGCAGGGGGAGTGATTTTCGCAAACATTTAAATAATCAGTTCTTAATAATGAATTCATTCGAATTCCTGAGAACGTGATTTTAAAGGCATGCTCAGTACGAGGACAATCCTCGTGGATAACGGAAAGCTGACCCTTAATGTCCGCTTGGAGGCCTTGAGAGAATGGGTGTTGAAGATACTCGATTTTATGATGAGAAATTTCGCGATTATTAAAATTGGAACATTGACGTTTGACAGTCAAGAACCTACCGTTGCGAAGTCTCAAGTTCAAAAATGTAACTTTTTCAGGAAATGAAAAAACTGACACATTTGTTTGTTCGTTTGAACTTCGAACCTTATTGCTCTTCTATACCGAGATTTTAGTTGTCTTTGTAATTGACTATAATTACACTAGTCGATGGGCCTGTGGACTTCGAAATCTTTTACAGAAAGTGGGAAAAGAAAAAGACGAATTCCGGTGTCAGTGACCTTGAGATGTTCGTAGTTGGTAATGGTGTTTACCTAGACCACGCAAACAGAACGTTTAAAAACGAACAGTACTAGAACTAAATAAACGCCTTGACTACTTGTTATCCTGTGCCTTCCACTTTCGCCTCACACTTGAATCATATTATACTCGAGACGGGCTATAGGGGTTAACAGTCACAAAATTTTTATTTAACTGCCAAAATAGTATATTCAGAGAATCTTCGCAATCAGTTGTGTTTGAGCCGATGGGGGTGAGGGGATAATTGTTCTTCCAAGATGAATTGAAGAATACTGTCCTTCTTTGTGGCAGTAAGACTTCTCTCGGATTCAGCTTCTTAAGTTATGAGTTCCGAAGGTCAGGTACATATATCTAATCTGATTTGGTAGATTTGGTTGAAGCATGATTCAAATTCGCGAAGATATGGAGAAGGGAATTTTCATTTTCAGTTTCTCTTTTTCAATTGAAGACCTAATAATTATCTTTCAGCTTGGCACAATTCTCAGTTCCTTTCATTTTCCTCTCTAGGTATGGTTGACTAGATAGTGAAAATGAATGGGGATACTTCCTGTGTAGTTCAACAAAACAGGCAGTTAGTTATGTGATTCACGATTCTGAATACTTGCTTTGCCAAAGAAGGAAGGAAGAAGGAAGAAAAAGTGAACGGAGATATTGGTTTTGTGTGTTTTCTTTGTATGTTAAAAGTCCCTTTTTAAATTTTGCCTTTTGTCGTGAAGTGCGATAAATCTTTTGGTGACGTAACAGGTTTTACAATGAAAACAAAATTGCTAGAATTGCAAACTACAGATTGTCTATTGTTCAGGCGAAAACCTTGTATGCTGCAAAGCTAAAGCTTGTTAGAATCCGAATTATTGTGAATGTAATAGAAAGCCTTTTTTCTCTCCGTATGATTTTCATTCTTTATTTAATCAGTAGTTTAATAATTTTGTTATTTGAAAAATGATGTAATGTGTAGGAACCATGTCAATAATTGCGGAAAAAGTACTCAATTAGTATCGATTTATTTTCTAAACTGGTTTAGTTAATTTCCCCTCTCCCTTCTCTCCCCATCCGCTACTGGTTGATGCCGATAAGCCTTCGACATATTCTCGGTACTATCGCACCTTGTGTATATTATTTGGCGTAAAACTGTAACCCGAACCGACAGTTGCCATTAGAGATGATTAAGATTTAAACACGTCCGCCAGTAAGGTATGTAAAAAGAAACGAAAGTAGGGTATCCTTTTGTTAATTGACATCTGAGTTCGTATAGTCGCCATTTAAGTGGAGTAACCGCGAATCTGATGGCAGGTGTGCATTTCTCACTTCTTCGCCAGGCCCTCTCGCAATTCTCGTGTGTATGCGCGCTGTAGCGTGTATCGTGTATGTACATCCGTATGCACCTTCTGGGATAATGCCCGATGGTGAGAAATGCGTTTATTCTCAACTGACTTTTGTTTTTTCTAATATACGAATATTTTTTATTTTGATTATACAGAGACATGGCTACCTGCCCAACTCAATACCACTTGCGTCCCATGCACGGGTTAGTGAAGATGAAAGAAAACGGATCGAACGAGAACAACAACAAAGACTGGTGAGGCCAGAACTGAGAGAACGTGAAAAGATACCTTCGCTGACCACGTTTTCGCCGTACGCCCACACTGTACAGGTAATGCTGAGAGATGTTCTGCAAGTAATACCTGTAACGTTATCATTATTTATACAGGCTGCGTGTCCCGTACCACTCGAATCTCGAAACCGGTTTTTTCTCATTGTCGATTCATTCTTCGAGCGGTAACCGCAGTATTTCTTCCTGTTGTCGAAGAATATAAATGGTGGCTCGTTGTCCTCCGTGATACATCGCTAGTCGCTGCGTGTAGACTGATGTATAATTTATTACTTGGCGACCCGTACCCTATAACAGTCGTTACTATTGTCGTAGCGGTCGTCATTGTTGGTAGAGTTCATCCAGTAAGTTGATGGATGATTTGCATGGGAGTCAAAAATAGAACTTTTTTTTTATAGTCAGGACTTCGTAATTCGGCGAAAAGTGTGCCCTAGTTATTTGAGTGTCAACTGTTAGGGTTGCCAAATGACCGTCATGAAACCGCTCTATTCTCCGACTCATTGTCTAGACTCTCGAGCCGTTCACGCGTTTGGACTGATTTGGACTCGGGAGTTTGTCGGTGGAAATTGTCCTCAATGTTTAGAGTTCCGTTTTATGCATCTGGATTATTTCTTCAACGTAATTGAAATAGAGGGGCTGAAAATCAGAGTATTTAGTTTTGCTCAAAATTTGAAAACTCAAGAAGGTTCAAACGACTCCTTCACGCGTACTCTGCTAAGTGTGGTAAAGCGTGAATTGAAAGAACTACCGTTCTTCACCCGGCTAGTTAAAGAGACACTGACTTGACTGACAGTTATTATCTGGACAACTAGCGATACCAAATGCCGAGACAAACGAACTCAGCCAGCCATAGCTGTCTGCCTGACAGTGACTAGTAGCCAGTGTCAGCCATATAAGCCATGCAGATACATGAACTAGTCTGTTGGGTGGTAGCCACGGAAACTGAAAAATGGACATCCATGAGAAAGTCAGTCAGCCAACCAGTCAGATCAAACTTATAGGCAGAAAGAGATGGCCTGCCCGGTAGATAATGTTAGCTAGTTCCAGCTCGCTCAGTCAAACTGTCCAACAGACATAGACAGTAAGGCTATTCTTATGCGGACCAACAAGGATAAATTGAATGCCGTGCCAACATTGTTACCGATGTCTTCTGCCTTGTCTGTCTGTGTCCATCACCTGGTTCCGCCTCCGAGTGATCATGTTTCTCTTTTTATTGCTGCGCCAGACTTCGCAAACAGTTGATAATTCGGTGAACTAGTGAACGTTCTGTCAAACTGTATAATATTAAACTCTTGCAGTTGGTTTCAGAGTTCTGTGGGAAACATGCGAGCTCGTTTTCATTTTAAATTAGTTAGTAACCTATTCCTTCTGATTCTTGTTGGGTCATTCCTCCTGTTTTCGGTACATATTCGGAAAACATCCCCGCGTCCTGTTATAAAATGATTTTCGATTGTTACCTTCTATTATATCATAGACTGCAGATTACCCGATCCGTGAACTGAATAATTAAATTTTCGGTTTCGCCTGTTTCAGATACCCAAGTCCGTAGGCTCGAACCAAAACAGTAAGAACGAGTACGTGAACAGTACATCGACTGCGGCTGTGATACAAAATCGCGTGAGTCAGACAAAATCTCAAATGACGTTACCGAAATCCGAGCCTTATAACAATGTATACGGGTATCCGGCGTATCAGAAGCCGTTGAGCTTTGTTCCAGACAAGCTGAAGATCGAACAGCTGAAGAATTCCGTTTCCGGTGTCGTGATCAACTCGTTGGCGAACGCCAAAAGTTCCTCGCCTGGCGACCGAGAACGTGATATAATGCTAAGCGGCTTGCCGCTAACGCACGCTGTCGTGCAGCAGCACCACCACGACGTGAAGAATTCGGTTATCGTAAAGAACGATGGCAAGAATTTGTCGCAGTCGTCCATGCTGTCGGGAGCGGACAAGGCGCCCGGCGGTGGCCTTTCGTCACATTCCCCCGTTTCGAAGTTCAGGGATTCCCATTACTTGCAGCCGCCGTCCGCGGTCAAGGCGTACGACTACGTACGCAGTCCGAGTCAGTCGCCGTTGCAGGCAGCGCACGCTGCCAACAGTACCAGTCCGCACCAGATGCACGTCGACGCTAAACTACACCACCGACCGCAGTCGACGCCTTCCGGTCCCCATCGTCAGAGTCCTTTACCGCTGAGCCACAGACAGTCGCCGCACCTTCGACAGTCTCCTTTACCAACGCTCCAGCAACCATCCCAAGGACCGCACCATCGGCATTCTCCGCACCCATCTATCCAGCAGAGTATGAGCTCGCCGCCGGAACGTTACGGCCCTATGCCGGGCGCTGCTCTGTATCCAAAAACACCGGTGGCCGCCTCCTCTCCGGGCATAGGTTCCTATTCATACACGCAACCGGTATCGGCGATGCCCGGCGTTACCACCATGAGTACGCCTTCCAAGCTGAAAGTGAGTAGTCCGGCGCCGCCGCACATGTACTCGAAGCCAACCAGCAGCATTACCAGCGGTACGCCTGTTTGCCGTGCCCAAGAAATCAGTTTGAGTCCGGTGTCACTCTCCTCCAAGGCGGTTATTCCACCCTCACCGTACGCGCAGCTGTCGCAACACCAGCTGCCGCCCAACTCGTCCTGTATGTCCAGTTCGAATTCGACGGCGCCGCCGCCGGCACACAGCAGCCAGAGTACCCGTAGCACCAGCATGTTCCTGTCGGCCGCGCCGAATACCAGTCTGAGACAACAACCGGCAAGCGATCTGAGCGTGGGGCTCACTTCCGTCGCCACGTTACCATCGCAAACGCAGCCCTTGGACTTGGGTGTTCGAGAACCACCGATATGCATCACGCAAAGAACGCCACCGCCGCCTCCAATACCGGTATCGACACCATCACCGGTGGCTCATCCACCAATAGCGGTAACGCTGACGGCTACCACCGTCACAACCGCGTCCACCTTCCCAGCCGCAACTGAACTGACCAAACGCAAATGGGAGGATGAGAGCGCGGAAGAAGAAAGTCCGAAGAAGGTGTGCACCGCCGCTGCCGCCGTTGCTCCTGCTACGATTATCGTCGAAGAGCCGCTCGACCGGGTGGCCGAACCTAGTCCATTGATCGCGAATGCGGCCACTACCGTCATGACGGCAAATACGCTGCAGCCAGTCGTCGCCTCTACTCTCCCGGAGGAGAGCAATACTGCTGCGATCGCGCCGCCAGTGCCCTGCTCCAGTCCGAACACGCCAGTTAAGCTGAACCCGTCGACGGTCGACTGCGAAAAGTCGAATAGCCCGAAGCCGCCTAGCTATGGCGGTCACAAGCTGAAGAAGGCCTGGCTGCAAAGACATTCCGGTGAAGACGTATCGGACGAGAAGCCCAGACCGTCAACCAACGGAGGATCTCACAGTATTAGCGAAACCGACGGTAATGTTCCTACAACCGGCAGCGTCGACCGAGGCGCTACCAATTCGCCACTATCGAGTAGCACCGCGACGACTGTTACCAAAGACGCGTCTTCGGACAGCGGCTGTAGTAGTAATAGCGCGCTAACGTCGTTGAATAATTCGTTGAGCAGTATCGGATCCATGGCTGTGAATAGTATCAGTAAAAGCAAGACGCCGAAAGGAGGCGCCAAAAAAGGCGCTGCCGCAGCTGCTGCCGCTGCTGCTGCCGCGGCCGCCGTTACTACGACGACGACCCCCGCCGCGAAAGATAACCGCTCGTCGCCAAATCGCGCCTCACCGGTCGTGCTAAATGGACACGTCAGTCCGAAGCCGGCGACGGCGGCGATCGCCAATAGCGATGAGTCGAGCAGCTCGGACACGGAGCCGAAGTCGTCGCCTAAACGGGTACCGCCGAAAATGAAACGGAAGAAGCACGCAGCGGCCGCGTCCCGCGCCAAACAGCAGAATGACGGCGGCGGTGAAGGAACTCCTAAACGTAAGAAACTGACGAGCACCAGTAGCACGGACAGCGACAAGGAGAGCGCTGGTGAGAAGGACTCGGATAACAGCAGCACTGGTAAGAAGGCGCCGAGCGGCGGTCACGACGACAAGAAGGACAGCTCGCGGAAACGCGGTCGCAAGCCGAAGATGTCGGGTGGCTACTCGCCGGCGGGAAACGGCGCTGCCGCCCCCGCTCCCGGCGGCAAGGATTCGAATTCGTCGGAGGAGCCGAAGGAGAAGAAATTTCGCGACGAATCGAAAGAGCAGAAGGACCCGTTCCCAAAGCCACCCATTAGTCAGCTGAAGAAGACCGGCGAGAGTTTTCTGCAAGATGGGCCCTGCTTCGAGGTGGCGCCTAAACTGGCTAAGTGCCGCGAATGTCGGTGGACGGCCAACCAGCGATCTCGTAATAATTCGAATATTTTTTGTCGTTTCTACGCTTTCCGAAGGCTTCGGTACACCAAGAACGGGCAGCTGGCCATCGCCGGATTCTCGGATCCGCATAAAGACGCCAAACAAGTGAGT
>CM063106.1:82674814-82782814 GCA_031841125.1 Acanthococcus lagerstroemiae
CAATTAGAAGAAAAAGTTGGGAGTTTAAATTTTGAAACTCTCAATAATGACCTCGAACCATTAGGCAATGTCGCCAACTGCGATATCTCAGTGGGTGACAAGCTGTCTGTTATCAGTGACATTTACATGATTTCAAGCAGACAATTCTTTTGCAAATAGTTTATCAAGTCAGAATTTATATAAAAAATCATAGGAATAAGTTTTGTTGAGATTGAAATTTTCTTCGATTTGCATAAACTTCCAAGTTTGATATACGTTAAATCTTTTATCGTTACTCTCCCATAAGCAAATGTACAGTGACGTCCACTCAGTGAGCGTTCCCAACATTGCCTAATTGAATTTCCTTATGAATTCTAATAGGTGTTCTAGAAATCTTCTTGTGTGGTATGTACCACAAGTTCTTTTAATTACGAGTACTGAAGAAAATAACACTACTGTTGTAGCACTATTGTCCGAATGTACCTTAATTGTTTTTCTCTCTTGTTTGTTTCCAGTGGCGGATCTAATTTGAATGGGCGAACCTACGTGCGCTTACTTTTTTTGTACCTTCTAATATTATATTTATATGATAAGTACCAAATAAATTGAGATAAGTATAAGTTTGGAAAAGCGTATGAGTTTTATTTTTTAAAACGTAATCACGCATTCTATGAGTTGAAAAATAAAATGAAACGATGGAACTATTCTAGTTAATGGGCTCGTCTTCAAGGATCGCCAAAACGCTGAACTATCTTCTCTTGGGCCGCTAGGTCAATCTGTACTTTCTTACGCATATAGAATATGGGACAGTCACGGCTGCAACAAAAACGGAAAACTTGTCAAGTATCGTACTAACCGCTTACGTTTACGCTCGTGAATACAATATTCTAGCAAACCTGGTACATAAAACCTCTTCGTGTAAACTTCCTTGACAATTCTGGCACTGCGTCCACAGTCGACAGAACGAAACTTCGAGCTCGTTCAACCTGTAAACGCGAAAATAGTGTTAATCCACTCGGCGCCAGTATTACATGCTCATTCAAGTCATAGTCTTACTTTTTCATCTCTTGCTGATACAAAACTCCTTCGCTCAGCAAACAGTGTTGACAAACAGCGTTCGTTTCGTTCGCGGTCGATAACACCGATCTGCAGCCGATACACACTTCTCGCTTTTTGGTGAACGCGGACAACGCGCTCACTTTGGACGTGACTATAGTCTTGGTTCTCGTATGGTCTCCTCCTGCGAAACACGTCAGATAGTAAATTTAAGCGTTCAGGATGCATGAGTCGATAAGAAATCGAGCTTCATCTGTTAGAAGGGCTTCATCTTTCATTTTCGGTGGAGAAGAGCGTATTGATAGAGGACTAGAACATTGAAAGATCGATGGTCTTCATGCAAAAAGTACATTAGGTAATCAACTTTCTAATAGGAATCAGAACATTTGCCATTTCAACGCTATATGATATAGTTGATGAGCGTTTGTACCGTGTTTACGATATTACGTCGGGTACATCTAATTATTAGATACTACAAGTCATGAGACGATGAAAAGGACAGAACACGAAAGACTATACTCTGTGATAGAAGAAGAACCTGTAACGTGAGATCATTGCGTAAGAATACGCACGCGAGTGTGAGGTGTAGGAATTCGCGTTCACGCGAAAGAATATTTCAAGCAGCTAAACTTCTTGAACCCTTCAGACACTTACTCAGTAACAATGATTCTGCTTTATCTCCTAAAATCGGAGAAAATATCCGCAACAACGGCTTCGATAACTGACCTTCTAGATAGTACGTCGTGTCAATGGGTATGCTATTTTCCAAAACAAAAATAGGGTCCTTCGAAGAAAGAAAAAAAAACGGAAAATATTAGAGCATTTATCGAGAAAAAATCATCGTATACTGATGAATTAGTACGCACTTCCGCTTTCATATATCCTGGCGTGCCTTTGGCTGCAGCCACCAGCACATAAGGTACTCGATCGCCTAGCTTGGGCGCAGTGCCTTTGTCTCGCTTCTCCATCTTTTTGGCCAATTCGACGTGCGCCTGCTTCACAGCGTAATCATTCTTTGTAAGCTCTTTTGTGATCACCAACTGCGATATGTCGACTCGATTACACAGCAGGTCGCTAATAATTTGTTTTGCGTACGCTAAGGCGTCGTCCGGGTTTCTGTTGATGCACGACGACGGAAAAATGGGAGGAAAAATGTAGTCAACTAGTTTTTTTTAACAACATACATACGTACAGAATTTATGATCGCCATAAAGTTTTTAAACGTATATACCCTTTACCTTTCGATCAGTAATTTATTCAAGCAAGTATTCATAACATTAGCAACGAGAGGGCAGTTATCACGTCTCACAGTTTCCAAACCTTTACAATCCATTTTATCATATTTTTCAGGCTTGGTAAAGTAGAGTCCGGCATAGCGTTTCTTATTTATCAATAAATAAGGGAAATACACCTGAAATGTTAAAGATATTATTCTCATTACCTTTACATGGAATTTTCTCAGTATACATTAGAAACCTCGAATTCGCTCCCGCCTTCAAGGTCCGCGAATAAGGAGACAGAAAAGCAATCCGAAAGCTAAGATCTTTTTGAAATATAATACAACGCTGACTGTGAGTTCATCAGTCTTTTCGACCTAATGCCCCCAGTACACTCTCACTATGTTACCCGATACGAGCTCGTCTAGACAACGAGGCAAGACACCCGAGGACCCGAGCAGCCGCATACATTCGCGATACGACTTCGTCAAAGTTGCTTTAGTCGTCCATTCGGGATTCGTTTTCCTTTGACACTCCCCATAAAAACCGACAAGGCGAGCCCACCGAACGCGAGGCGAGGAAACCGAGTACACTCTCGTGCTCGCCATAGTCTCGTGGTAATCTCGTGCTGTAAGGCGAGTGTACTGGGGCCATGTATTTGTCTCTTCTTCTCTCTGTGCACCATCTTTAGGAAGAAAACAGATTCGAAAGCCAAGTTTGTCAGCCATAGCGGTGTTGTAAGTCGTAGAGCCACGCTAATGAAAAGAGAAGGTTCCCTCCGGTCAGAACTAAACTTGCTTCACGTGTTTTTTTGTGTTTTTTTTTTGCTACATTTCAAAATCATTTCGATTCGCTCCGCCCAGGAATACCCTATTCTGATATCTTTTCAAGGCTTCACCCCCCCCCCACCCCCGTCCATCGAAAATATTTGAGTATGATGACGATAAATCATCATTAATTAATACAGATTACCAATTTTTCACATCTTATTCTTCTGATCAAGTCGCGAAGCCTGCTAGCGAGTCTTTAGAAGTCATAATAAAATCGCAGCATGTCTCGAGATCACTACAAAGTCTTGAAAAATTGTAATACTCCTAACGATGTTTTAGCACCAATTCAATGCCATTGGTACCGTAAATGCCCGTCTATTGGTACGTGTCATTCTGTTGAGAAATACTGATCTGTTCGAAGTCTGAAAAAACATTACAGTAAACAGACTAGGTGTTTTGAAAAAGACTTGTTTTCGCCCATCAATCAGTCCGAATTTCTAGCGAAAACTTCTTCAGTGCATGTTACATTTTGTTATCACCAGAGATGATTTCTCAATAACAAAACGAGAGTCGAGTGACCCACTCCACCAAATTAATTTTTTCAGTCAAAATTGAAAATCTTATTAGGATTAAATACTGGCGCACCATTCACTCGATCATTAAACATTTATCCACCCATTCCCCCTCAAAAAATACATTCATTACCTCTCTGCTTTTGGCTGATTTTGTAGCCAACGTTAGTGAAATGAATGTCTGTAACTAGAAGTTATAATATTAAGGAATGAACCAAAGGAGGTCTCTTGGATACTTCTATCAGTTAATAAGATCATCTTCAATGAGGAAATGTTGAAAAATTCCGTCTTTCTTTCGTTATTTTTCTATTTCTATTTATTCATTTTATTATACAAGATCTTCAGCTGGCTCAAACAGTTTGAAAACATTTTACCCCGGTAACTCCTCGAAAAATACGCAATAGTGTTAACAACCAGTTACGCTGAAGTCTCAGTCAGCAAAATTAGATTGAAAATTCGAAAAATTTTTCCTAATTGATCTCAAGTTTCCAATTCACAAAATTAGAATTTCTCGTCCCCTCTTCTCTGAACAAAATCGCTACATAACGTTCCTGATGAGGGGCACCCGGAATAGGAACGGGGATATTTTACTTTGGAATACCTTTTCAAACTCGATCTTAATTGGCTTGATGAACTTTTCAGAAACATAGGCAGCCGCTTCAGCGCCAATTTCCATACCCTTTTGTACTGACTCAACGTAGAAATTCACCATCACTGAATCGGTATCTCCATAAATTACCTGGTAACATAAATATATATTCGTCAAGCTTACTCTACTTTCAAACAATGGTCATACAAATCACCAAAGAAAGTGATCATTTCTTCGCAGCATGTCTTACAGATTGCGTATTAGATCGTGTTCAGCGAGACGGTGCAATATTTATACGTTAAACTCGAATGACTTACAGTGGCATTATGTTCGTATCCATTTTCCACTCGATATTTAGTTTCGATTTCTTGTTTCGTTTTTTCAATCATAGTTCGACCGTACGACGTCACACTCTGAAAATTAAAACGGATTTTTATAACAGAGGGGGGGGGGGAAGAAAATGTGCCGGATCAAATATTCACAGCTATCGCTAACTAATCACATTAATACCGAACACAAAAACAGAATGGACCGTCGGGGCGCCGAATCGCAACACTTGGGCGAATTCACTTTGCAGGCTACAAGTATTATAGAGATGATCGTGGAGTTGATGAAGGAAAAATGTGATTTGTAAACACAAACTGAGCCCAACGAGAGGACAAACTTTCAGTTTTACTCACAGCAGAGATTTCCAAGCACGGCAACTTCCCAACTTGCGCACCCGTGAATCCGTACACGGAGTTGGCGCTAACCTTCAACGCTAGCTGCCGACCATCCAGAACCATCCGTTTAAACGGATCAGTCTCGTTTTTCAAATCAGTCTTTGCTTTCTTTCGAGCGCTCAACAAGTGCTCCAATATCTCAGGCAGCAAACCTTTCAACACGGTGCTTTTAACGAACAAATGCCCCGCTGGCGTCTCTGTAATCTGATCCGGTGTTAATCTGAAACATACTACGTTCTCAGGAAACGAATCGAGGAACGCGGGAGCGTAACTACCAGGCCAACGTACCCTAGTTTGTCGCGAGCTTGAGGTCGAATTAACGTGGTGTAACAGAGATTATGAGCTATCATAATACTCGGATACAGCGAATTGAAATCGAGCGTTACGATCGGTTGCGAGTAGTAGCCACGAATTGGTTCGATTACTGTAGCGCCTTCAAACTGCTCGTCGGTACCTCCTTCGCTGTGATACACGGGCATAATGTAGTCTTTCTCTTTGGCCTGTAACAAGTGAGACCGTAGAATTTGAGAATTTGTCCATCAGGCATTTTTCGTTGCAGCTTTCTCGCCGAAACGACCGTCCATTTTCCGTTGTCTATTTGTGATTCTTCTTTTTCTCTGACCGCCTGCTCGACTTGGTACTAGACTGGTTGAACAGCTGACCGTTCGTTCTTTCGTCTACCGGTCTGTCTCGCCAAGAGACAGTCTTTTGGCTTCTCGATATAACAGAAGGTCTCTCAGTTTCGCTAGATTTCGAAGTATCAGCTAAATGACCCATCATCTAACAGAGTAATAAGGAAGCGCAGGCCAAGTTTTTAGTGCCCAAAGAGAAAAAATTATCGCATCGGATCGATCGACATTACTTTGCGCAACAGCTGGGAGACGACTTTATTCTGCTGACCGCGAGTAATGAGACTTTCGATAGGAACACCGGTAACACGAGCCATCTCCATGTAGTTGATAAACAACATTAATTTTTCCAACAATTTCAACGGCAACTGAGCATCTTTCAAACAGTACACCGCCAATCTGAAGAACAAAAAAAGATTAACGCATCGGATCATCGAGATACGGGATGTATGTAGGTCCGTAATCAGCACCTTCGTCTTGTTTGTGCATTTCCATTCTGCAAATTCGTGATAATACTGAAGTGCACATCTTCTTTCTGCTCACCCAAGAAATGAGAACTAACGGAATTCAGCGAGTACGATCTGAGTTTGTATTCGTGACAGATAACCTGAAAACAAAGTACGTCAGAATATTCTCGACAGTGTTCGACGATTGCACACCCAGTAAATTCCGATATAGTTACCAAAAACAAATCGAAAATCATTCGACCCTCGCAGTTCATACTCTTGATCACTCGTTTTCCCATTTGTTTACTCTGAATCATGTGACTTTTCACAGCTGACCTGAAATATTTGCCCAAAAATTACGGCATCTAGCGTCTCAATTTGTACCGCTCTAGACACCATACTAAGAAACTCGTTACTTCTTATTTTCCTCGCGACCCAGAAAAGTGAAATCCGCAACTTTGACGTGATTTGCACGATCAACGAGATATGGCAAATCGAAATTATTGATATTGTAACCAGTAATCACATCTGGATCGACGTCTCTAACGAATTCTGCCCATTTCTAGAATGAAGTGACATCGGTAGTTAATAGGTAACAGAAAAACAACACCAGGTACAGAATGAAAGTGAAGGAAATTACCTTCAACATATCTTTTTCCGAATCGAAGCTCATGACGTCACATCCAACTATAGGATCACAAGACTTCAATGTGAATACGTTCGAAATAATTCTTTCCGATTTCCCGTGGCAGCTCACAACATTAGCTATTTGAATCACTGGGTCGACTTTTGCTTCAGGAAACAATCCTGAAATTATGAAGGTCATTTTCCGAGTGATACATCTCAAGGTAAGAATTGTTTTCTGTGATCGAAATACTGCGTTGCTCATCGAAGACAGGTATCGATGAAAATGACCCTCCAACAAAATGACAGTCATATCGAAGCATTCGAGGAAATCGGACGCACCCAAGACTCATCGCATTGCGTACCTGCACGTCCAGCACATTCGATATCGAAACTCAAAATACGGAACGGTGCCACTTTACTCCATTCTCCTTCCGGCTGATGCGATATCAAATCTTTATACGAGATATCAACTTCAATTTGGCATAACGTCGATTGCCTCGGCACCGATTGCGAAGTTCTCGGAAACCATTTCCCCGCTGGTAACTCTATCCAATTACAACCAACAATATCGCTGTCAACCATGAATCTGTAAAATAATATCAGATCAAGCACTGGATAAAACCACACACGATTAGAAATACTTTCCAGAGACGCTGCCTGCCGATAGTAATATCAATGTTCGATGGAAAATGGGTTTGTTCAGCGAACGCGAGTTTGGGGTTTTCCGGAAGAAAACTAGATTCATCTCACTCGGAACTATAATATTCTATTTTGAATACGCGATCCAATTTGCCTGGTATGTTGATTTCTTACCTAATCTCGTAGTCGATGTTGGTCTCAAAGCACTCGAACTCGTGGGTCGGATTTGGTGGCAGGGATATTCGCTTTGAAAATAATTTCTTCGCCGCTCCAACGAAATTCGGCATTTTTACGGTTATTTTCAAAAAATTACTGTAGTCATTGCCCCAATAACCCACGATGTTCTTTTTCTGCACTATTTCTACCATTAGAACCGCTCCCGAAGAGCAGTCTTTAACCTCTTTAGTTAGCTGAGAGTCTAAAGCATTCTGCAACATTGAAATTCGTTAGTTTGAAAACATTCGATAAGAAAATGTCAACTTTAATGAGGAAAACACCTTGAACTGCTGACAGTGTTCTGGTTTAAAACCGGCTGGAGCATCCACATAGAAGTAAGGCGAGAAACCGTGCACGTGAGTGCAAACTGAATTTCCTTCCATGGTAACTCCAAACATTCGCAGAATAGGAACATTCTTATCCTGAGGTCCGGGCATCCCTCTATAAAACTCTCCTAGAAAGAACAAGCGATCAAATGTACGACCCGTACAGTATAATTTACTAGATGTAGATTCTATAGAACACTTACCGAAAATAAAATCTAAAGACATCTGCTGAAAAACGATGTCATCGTGGCCAGGAATACAGTTCTGAACAGGAGCTCGTTTCCACTCTGCTTTAAACTGAAAGATAGAACCATCGTAATTTCGCGGCCTAACGTTAATATTAAGGAACATAAGGTACACGTTATACAACAGGGAACGAACCTCCTGACTACATGGGAGTTCCATGTTACCCATATCGACGTCCATAACATCATCATCATCCAGCTCCATTACGAATACTCAGGGAACTTGGGACAGTGAGAGCTGTACATTGATGGGTAGACTCCAGTTACGATTTTTCGAATCAACGAAGTGAAATAATTTCAACAACTTACACAACTTTCACGTGAATGTGCATCACCAGGAATTACAATTCTAAAATAATTCTTTCTGAAATTACAACTTTCTGCTTTTTAAGCTCGAGCTAACATGAAAAAAGTTAAGAACTAGAAAACAGTACTTTCATGACTTAGGTCTAGCTCTCTAGCTTTCGCGGGCGATTGAACCTTTCACACAAAAATTACTGTTATTTGATTTTTTAGGGCTACGGGCTCTGTGTTTACGCCTTTGCGGTGCATAGTATAACTTGCGCCTGACGCGTAGGTCATGCGTTCAGGTATACACTTAACTACGCAAGTACGCATACAGCATTGACAATGAAAATGCGGGTATCTTCCTGTTGTTTCATGTTTTTTTTTGAAACGGAAGGTTCAGAACAAAATTTTACAAAGAACAGAAGTTACTAGAAATGTACATTATATTTTTGTGCCGATACACTTCATTAATAAAACAGTATAATATGCAAAATGAGGCAAAAGAGGAAGGAAATATAATATATGGCATGCATTTATCAGCACGCAAAATAAAAAAGGATTTTGCACGAAATTGCGGTCATACAAAAAAAAATATGAAGAAACGCAAACATGATTATGGCTGTACAAAATAAAAATATGTGGAATGCAATCGAAAAATTGATAAGTACTCGAGCCACATCCAGTTTCAACATGTACTCATATTGTACAAGAATCATTACTATTTACATTATCATCTTGTGCCTGCTTAGTCTCACTTTCGTTTGTTCTAGCCAACTTTTACAGTTCAAACAGTATACCTAGAGGTCGAAAGTGTCCAGCTGTCCAGCTGGATTTATATTTATTATATCACGCTCAGTGGTGGATCTAGAAATTTTCCAGGGAGGGTAAGTTTTGAAAATAAAACTTTTTCCATCCCCGCCCCTTAAAAAACTGAGGTGGATGTCATTTTAAATAGTTTCTGAAGACAAGTTTCATAATGTGATTAAATTGTTTCAGAATGAACCTTGTAGACTGTAGTGCTGCAGATACTCAAAAACAGGAGAAGAATTCAAAACAAGCGGTTTTCTTCTTCTTCGGCCCGAAGTGAGTGTCCGACCCCCCCCCCCCACCCACCCACAGATCCGCCACTGATCACGCTAACTCTGTGCAAGTGTTACTGTACCGATTTCGTTCAATATATTTTTATTTTGTGCAAATTTTATTATGTTTGCGTTTAGGTTTTTCTTTTTTGGTAGGTCCTCGATTTGCGTGCGAAACTTTATTTTTGTGTGCTATATATTTTGTCGTAACGCATTTTTCAGCGACTTATTTTTTTCACCTATCCGATCATTCGTGTGTCTCTCTAAAGAATAATACCTTATTTTCAAATACCTTTCACAAATTAAAGTGAAAAGTGTAAGTTTAGGATTATTATCCAGATCATCTTTGGTCACTAATGCGATACTCGACAGGGTAGTTTTCGAGGCCGGGAGTGCGACTTCATAGGGGCCACTTTGGCCTTGTGCATCGCCTTACGTCCCACCACACCATTATCCAAAATAAATTACAAAGGGCATTCCATAAGTAACGTCCTTTTTGCGTATAAAAAATTTATTAATAAATATAAACAAAAACGGTTTGAAAATTCGGAATCTATAGTCTTTACTCCACTTTTCTACGTAATTACGAGGGAAAAAATGTATGCATTTATCTCAACGCAGGGGGAGTTTATCTGTACCGCGTCGATAAGATTCCGGGCTCAGATAGAGGCGTTTTTACTGTTAGGCAACCTATTATAGGCAGCTGCCTAGAGCAGCAAAATTTTAGGGCGACAAAATTTTGAATTTTCAGGCAAAAAAAAATAAACAAGTTTTAAAATTTTTTTTAAAATGAAGGAAAAATGAATGAGAAAAGTAGAAAAATGGAGAAGGTATAAAATAGAAGAAGTAACTACGCCCTTCGAAAGATTTTTGTCATATACGAGGTGACCAAAAAGTCCGTTCCTATTGAAAAATGCTTCGCAAAAATTTTCTAGTAAACTTATTAAGAAAATGTCTATACTGCAGCGGCATACCTGGTCCATTACTATTGAAACAATAGCCATCTTCCGAATTATCAAAGCGTACAAAATTTTTAGTAACGTGACAACCGCGAGTACTGATCCCACGAAATTGTAAATTTTGTTTCATAATTTATTTCAATCATTTTTCCCTTTTTTTCCCTCTGTAGTTTGCTACACAGAATTTTGTCATGATGTGTTCGGGCTGCTCAAAGCGGTGGCACGCTGTTATCGTTTACCTTGTAACCCTGATCGAAGGGAATATTTCATTTGCAGGCATACGAAGAAATCTTAAAATATTATAAAAGCGAAAGCGTTTATCGAAAAAATGGATAGAACAAAAGAACAAAATTTATAGTACACAAAATTTTCCTTCCACTGAGACTATTTTTATTTCAATCTGATAAATTTTTCTAAAATGTGTGGGGTTTCAGTAGTTCCTTCTTTTCAGGTGCCTAAAATTGTAGAGGGCAACTCCATTCAGCATTATATTAATCCATATTAATCAATCAATATAAGTAAATTTAAACTAAGGATTATTTTCTTGACAGCGAAGTGAATTTAAGTCTGCAATTTGGTCTAGAAGGTATTAGCACTTTAGCAGCCTAGTTCATAGTCACCTACCCATTATAACCCATTATAAATTGGGCGCATGTATGTCTGTGCAGCTAACAGCAAAGTAGCTGACATCTGGCGGATGTTTTTGGCAAATTGGCTCGTTGTTCCCCTCCAACTTCCAACTAACTAAACTCCAACTAGCATTCGCGTTGCTCGTGCTGTAAGCTTTGCACTCGTCACGTCGTCACGAATAACACGCTTCACGCACTCTTATTAGTTGCAAAATATACTATTTTTAGCCACCGAAAATGGCGGGTTAATCGCGTTAACGGTTTGTCAAACAGAACCACCGTTAACCAAACTATCCCTTTAGGATATAATAATTATTAATTAATGATTGATCTAATATGAACAACCCAGGAGAAATGGGGGCTCGGGCCCGGCCCCAAAGCGTTCCCCTCGGTACTGATGCGATGCCCGAAAGGGTAGTTTCCGGTGCCGGGGGTGCGGTGTCTCAGGGGCCACTTTGGCATGCGTGCATCGCCATACGTCCCACAACACCAACTGGCGATATTTTGCATATATCTCGATATGCAGTCAGTTCCTGTCTAGTTACCCGTGGAAAATTTACCCGTTTGCAACTCTCGGTTACCCTCAGATTACCTAGAAACCCGTCAGTTATCTTTGGTTCCCCTTTAGTTAGCCCGGTAACTGGCGGGATTTTGCGCATCGGGCGGCGTATACTGCATATCTACTGCGCACGCACATTCCTAGCCAATTTTTTCCAAGCCTGGACAAATTATATTCGAAAAACGTAATCGCATACCCTCCAAAATCGTAAAACAAATGATATTTTTGAATAATATCATTATTTTCTTTCAACTGCCTATGTGTAGGTAGGTATATATTTAGTATTTTTTACATTATTTATTTTGTTTTTTTATGTCAGTTCAATTCCTTTCAGTTCGATTGCAACCTATTATAACCCAAAACCTGCGTACCAAAATGCAAAATACGAATACAGAAAAGTAACGAAAGCACAGGGACCTAATCAGTCAGGAATGTATATAAAGTAACGATTAGTGTACCTACACACACTTCATTGAAGTGCTCATTCAATACCCGATACAGTTGACAGACAATAAACTCTGGGGACTAATAACTAAGTATAACGACTATGGAAATATCTCTCAGACTATGATAGCGACAGGTAGTCACAAAAATAAAATGCGATGTTATCTTCGTTGCATGTTGATAATTTTTGAATTTTGAATTATCGATATTTAGCAGCCGTTGGCGATTCTTTCCAAGTTTAGCGCTACGAATGCTGACGTATATTATTATAATACGAGTAAGTAGGTACGAGGAGAGATGCCGGTCTCAAGGTATCTATAGATGACGATGACTGGTCGATATACTTACTCGTAGTCGCACGATGGCGCCTGTGTCAGCGCGTTAAAGCCATTCCCGTACAATCTTTCGCAGGGATGCACTAAAGCGTGTGGGTGTAGTTGTGGGGTGAAGGGTGCGTAGGTGCGATGCCATTCGACACGAAGGTTTTGTCGCTGCTCTTCGTGCTATCGTGCTTACGTTAGTCGTTAGTACAGCCGTGCCGTAACGTTCGCAAGACTATAATATTAACGTTGAAAGACTGGAAATCGGAAAAGATGAATTACGCACGCTAAAATAATGAATACTTCGAAAGAAATTGTGCATTTACACGTACGCGCGTGGGTTCCTCTATAATCGTGTCATGATGATCGTTTTCGGCGAGATTTTGTTATTTACTTGTATTTTAAGATAGCTTTTCAGCTGATAATCAAGGCAGTCATGTCGCACTCGGTTGACAGCTCTCCGAAAGTAGGTAAGTGTAAATTTGCTCGCACAATTTATAGTCGTATCTATTCGAGAATAATTGCGAATAAAGTAGAGTTTACGCGTAACCACAAGTTAGAATGCAGTAAGGGAAACATCAATCTAAAGGAAGGGAAAAACCTATTGTACTAATGTAATCTACCTAATAAGTCGCAAAATACCTTTACCACATTGCGTACAGGCATATTCGACATATAAGTGTACGAGAATATATTTCATTTTCTGTGTGCATCAGCGTTATAGGTACTAACTGTCTTTTTTTCGTATCAAATATCGTGCCAAAATATGCCAATATTTATAAACCGCAAGTTCCCAAATTGAAATCTTGAAGGACAACCTCTAACGACGATCTGTAATACATGCTGGCTCGAAACTGACAGTAACTAGGTACATTTTTGATAAGTTTTTCTCTTTTGCGTGCCGAGCCATATAGCTTATCCATGTCAAAAACAAACAATCGAACGTACTTGGTTGTTTTTTCTACATTTTAATAAAACTGCGGTCTGCAAACTCTCTTTATTCTTCGTAAGATATTAAAAACTTGCGCATTTTTCGGCTCTAAGATAGGTATAGTTTCATATCATTTCTTTAAAAAGTGACAAACTCGTCCTTCTCCCCCCTCCCCCAAGGTAGAAAAACAGTATCCGAGTCAATAACGTACCTATCTACAAACTCACCATTCAGAAAGACAGATAGAGTGTGCAATACCTTCGCAATATAAGGGAGGCGAGAAGAGTTGGGAAAAGAGGACACCTTTGCGGACGAAGTGAGTATGTATGTGGTAATTGAACCACGAAATGCGCTAAGGATGAGGTCTCAGAAAACTGTTCGTACATTAAAATCTTTCAATTATATGATCCACTAGGATTTTTCTTACCCCACCCTGACGCGTGTCAGTCGTATGTATTACTTACATACGAGTATTTAGTTGTAGGTACATCCAATGCTAATACGACCATCGGCGAACATTCGATTTTTCCGAATTATCAATCCATTCTGCAGAACAGATTTCAGCCTTTTCTCGTATTCTATTACTCCTAATTGATGATTTCTTCTTAATACTAATTACCGAATTAACTGAGCCGTCTTCTTGGATGATACTTGTTGTTTCGTGCAGTTGAGAACACCCTGCGACGTTCTGTCCAAAAGTAATTCCGCATTCCTGCAACCTGATAAACGAATACTAGATCGCACGGTGAAGTACCTAAAAAATTACATTGAATGAAATAGTTTCTATCGCCTATACGAAGTAGAAATGCTACTTCAACTCTTTTCGATATAGTGTGGGCACGCAGGAGTTAAATTTGGAAAATATCGGACACACGTTAATTCTTTGTTGCTGAAGACTGAGATGTACGAGCATGAAAAGTGATGCGATTGCAGAAGGTATCGAGGATACGTTAATATTTGCTTAGGTACGTGTATTTCTTCGAGAAAAGGAGACAAATGATACTCGGTACACCTTCTTCCCTTTACATAATTGAGGGATACAGTGTTTATGTGTGCTCTCCGTTTCATCGCCACTGAATGCATGGTGGACAATTTTAGCTGAAAACCAAAAGCAAGAATACTTTTGAAATAGTTTGGCGATGAAATTTTTCCAACAATTTACGAATACAAATACCTATTGCAAATATACCTAATTATTCAGATAACTAAGTCTTATCGAATTTAATTCGATGGGGGAACTTGGCGGATTAATTCATAGTGTCTTTTCGGAAACACGAAGACACTTTAAATTGATTTTGATGGCGTAAAGAGGTCAATTTTCCACATTCCAGATGGACTCAATTCTTTTTTCTTCTAAAACTCTGCTGAAAAGTAGACGCTAAATTCAGAGAAAGAGAGACCAAAAAAAAAGTAATATAAAAATTTCAACTCACATAAGAGTCCAAACTGAAGTTTCATCTATTTTTTTTCTTCTCTAAATTGGCTAGAAAATGGGTGCTGGATTAAAAAATAAAAGAAAGGTATGTATTTATATGTACCAACTCGAAAAAAATCCAGCTCCAAAATCAAACTCGCGCGATTGTCACTAATCAATAAATTGTTAACAAATTTTGTTACTATTTAATATGCAAATACACAACACAAATAAATCAGATCAAGACTCCAATGCTGTACGTTGATTCCTCACTATTCAGCGGCGTAACTAGGATTTTTTAACGGGGGGGGGCAGAAAGGGCCACGAATTTTTGAAGGGGGGCCCAGTTTTAAAAACTTTCGCTTTATTTTATCTAATACTATAAATTTTACAAAATTTTCAAATTCAGCGGGGGGGGCAGGGGGCAAGCTTTTTTTTTGGGGGGGGGGGGGGGTCTGGCCCCCCTGGTCCCCCCTTGGTTACGCGCCTGTCACGATTTCACATTTTACTGATAGTCATGCAGATAGCTGCACGCTCACCATACCGCGTTCGAGTAGAAAATACGATGAAATTAAAATTTATTTATATTTATTTATTTATTTTGTTTAAAATAAGTATAACCCTTACTCGACACGTTAAATTCAAGCTGTGAAGACCTTAATAAGTCGAAAGTACAAAGTACATACATAATACGATATTTCAACACGTTTAACAAGTTGCCTACGGGACAACTCACAAGGAGTGAGCACTTGATTAGAACTAATTACGTTTACAGAGATGTGAGTTGACTCGGTAGATGGGAGTACATCTCTTCGGATTTGCTTCGTAAAATTTGTTCAAATCTTCAACAAATCTCGGCAACAGCATTTTACACATATACGCCTCTTAAACCTTTACCCACGCCGTCACTAATTCCACAATGTCTCTTGTTACGTCTTTGGATGTACTCGTGCCTTGTGACCGGAGGTTGAACATGTGTGCGTAAGTGTTTAAGAAACGTCAGCGTCGGTTTGTGAGATGAGAGAACTGATGAGAGATGCGTAGGAAATGAAAATTATATTCTTGACTTTGACAGCAAAAAGTCATACACAGGTTGCATGCGGCGGTACTTACGAGTAATAATTAGTGCCCCCGTCGACCGTATTCGGTTCGGGGGTGGTTTCGCATGGAAGTTACTGTCGTGACTGCCTCACCCTAGGATAATCAACGTGATACCCTAATGAAGCGAGCGGCCGCACGTTTGGATACGGAATCACGCTGGTGGAGACGTGACTGCGATAAAACCTCGCGCGAGGAGTCCAAGGATCGGAATCTCAGCTGCGGGGGTGTGTGACGGGGCTTCGGAAGACTTCTGAAGCGGCGCCCGTGTACAGAATCACAGCAGTGAGAAAGTGTGCGACATTGTACCCCCTGCTGCGCCCGTTAACGGTTCGCAGTAACGTTCAACTCTGTCTCTGCTCTTTGCGGAGTGCCTAAACATGAAATCTCAGCCACAACAAGCGTCGATGATGCCTCTGTACGTAGATCACCCGTTGCTGGAATCGACGGCTATAAGATACAAAGTCGGGAGAAAACTCGGGAAGGAGAACTATTCACGGAGAGTCTGGACACGGTATCTCCCTTGTAAATAAGTTTGTGACGTTTTGTATGCAAAACGCTCGAGCTCGGGATTATTGCAACAAAATGCATTCTGCAGTATAAGAGCGGAGAGGATGGATAGGACGCGGCGACAACGCGTATAGACTGGCCGTAACGTGTATTACACCCGTCGAATATGCCGCTAATGGTACGAGGAGGCCTGCTATTTCAACTGGCTTCCGTTCTGAAAGAGTATGTGCAGTGTGCCATGGGGCACGTAACAGGTAACACCCTGTAATTGCGTTTTGCACTTAATAGTACAAAATCTTTTACAGATGACGGGGAATCAAAACGAGTTGAATAGGTCCGAGGGAGAAGGAATTTCAAGGATGAGCGGGGATATAGAAAAAACTAATCACCAGTTTCCATCTAGACAGACTTTGATTGAGCTGCTCGTGAATATTATACACGATACTAGAGTAAAACGCGCTCGAGCATGTGATTTTATGTAGGTACCTAGGTATACATATAAGCGCGATTTACTTGTACCCAAACTCGTTGTCCGTTTAACAACGCCATGTTTCGCTTGCTATAGCAATTTCGCCGACAGTTTACGATTACTAAAGAACGCCCGTCAACTCCACGAATTGGGGTGATACACAGTTTCCCGAAATTACTCCCGTGGGACGTGTAGGACATTGCAAGTCAAGAGAGCTTCTGGCAAATCACGTACGTATACATAGGTATTGAGTATATATGTATTTTTCCTATTTATTAAACTAGGTGTAAACGAAAAAAGAACGCATGAAACTCGCCCCGGATTTAAGTACCTAAATCACTCTAGTGGATCGTGTTCGTCGGCGTTGGCTGCTTTCGGCGGTTCTCGTTCATTTGCGTTCCATTTTTGTCGGACATGACAGTTACGCGCCGTTACCATTACGCATTACGCATTACCCTTTTTAGTTTTTAGTGAAAAGCCAGCCGTGACGCGGACGCGATTTCGGTACTGTGCACTATACGAGTACAAAAGTACTCGTACCACTCTCTACCTATGCAGGTTACATATGAGGAGCGATATTCCAAAACGGCCTGTGTCCATTATTTTTGAAAAATCGTTTTATAGCGCCATCTGGTGAGGAATCTAGTAATACATTTTCTGGCCAGAACAAAATCACGATATCGTTGTCTGACACATGTAAATAGCCAAAATAGACTCGCAAAGAGAAGAAAAAAGTTGTTCCAAAACGGTCTCTGACCACATATTTTTATTACAATAGAGAAGTCGACATTATCTTGACAATTTTATGAATTAGAATCTACTGAAAGACACAGTATGTTTAATTTTGTGCCAAACCAAAACTAATAATTCAAGAATGTTGTTCCAAAACGGACTCTATCCAGGAGATCCCCCACTTCGCGACTCTCATGCACGTCTCCTGTACAAGGTACATTCAATATTTCAACGAGATAAATTCCTGTAAGTGTTCTACTAGGCAACCCGACTGTCAACCGTGACATGTAGGTGTAATATAGGGATACACCAAGTTTTTTATTCCCCGTGAAAAAATACAAAACTGGACAGAGGCTGTTTTGAAAAATCGATCCTCATATGTAGTACGTACTACGTACTATGTATTGTACCTAGTAAGAGTAGGTGGTATACATGCACATATGTACGCCGAGCCGTATTTACTCGTAATAGGTGTATTCGTGTATTTATCCGCCAATTGTTTACCGTTGGTGCCTACAGGAGAAATAAAACGCAGCCGCTGCCACCACCGCCGTCTGTTCCTGTAGGTACATGTACGTGCTAATTTTGACTGCCAGTTGGGAAGGAAAATTAACGATAAGGTAAAGCCTTTTCTTAAAAATGAATCGATCGGCCCTGGAGAAATAACAAGAATGTTTACTTTTTCGCACTCATAGACGCCTATACCTCTACCATACCATAAATCGCGTCGTTATAATAAGAACTACCGTACTCGTATTTGCCTTAAGAACCTTACATTCATTCGAGCCGGTTTGCATAACATCGGCTGCAATTTTATGAAAAATTCAACGAATTCCGAATTCAAAATATTCGATCGTCCAAATTTTCAATAAGAAACCTGAAAGGCCAACCGCTTCGCCTTGTCTGTCTGTATCTCTGCTCTATCATTTACAATGGTGGCGGATTCGGGAACCCAATACTGAATGGGGCAATTCGAAATTGCCAAAATTTAATCGCCCCCTTTCCGTCGCTGGGGTTGCTACTCGTCCAGTATTTTACCGGACTGGCCAGTATTTCGTCAACTTGTCCGGTGAGAATTAAAGACCCGCCTTATCGGACAATAAAAATGTCCAGTATTTTCAAAAATTCGTAAAAAGCAAAAAAAAATTTTTTTTAATAGTAGGTATTATAACTTACTGTTTTGAAGTACTTTTTCGGTATTTTTGTATGTGTCTCTGGATTATTTCTCTGCATTTTTGTATGTTTTTCTAATGTTTGTGTACGTTTTTCTATATTTCTTAAATCAAAAGTAAATAGAACACATTTTTTTCATTTTTTTATTTTGCTTGTTGCGAATGTGTCCGTTATTCTTAAAATTCAGATGTAGCAACCCTATCCGTCGCCCGAGTACGTACTTTAATCATTTTCAGCTCCTTTACGATTTTAATTGAGCGAGTAGGTAAGAAAGACTTATTCGTTCGCGAGAAAGTGTATTTTCTGTTTAATGCAATTGAAAATCTAGGTAATGGAAAACTATTCTGGTCTTCAAATGGTCCGCCATCTTATCTCTCTTTTTTCCGTTTCGTTCGTCATAACTGGAGTAAGAAAAAAACCTCGTACTGGACGCAGCGTCGAACGAAATTTGTGACAGCGTATTCGTCGACTATAC
Source organism: Acanthococcus lagerstroemiae (assembly GCA_031841125.1). Classification (NCBI taxonomy): domain Eukaryota; kingdom Metazoa; phylum Arthropoda; class Insecta; order Hemiptera; family Eriococcidae; genus Acanthococcus; species Acanthococcus lagerstroemiae. The sequence goes on from CM063106.1 coordinate 82,693,928, forward strand.
ATACGATGTAATTATCCGTGTCGTGTATCTGTACGGGTAGATATCCTACCTACATGGTAATGATTCTCAGCAGTAAGCTGATCGTATTATTTTTTTTACTTCCTAACAATCGAGATCTTGTTGGCTTTCTGCTGACACAAGCGTGGTGGAGTTTACCTTCGCAATTTTGAAATGCCCAAAGCATGCGGGAAAAATTTTATTTTTTAGTCACCCAAAACGGACATCAGGGGGAACGAAAGAGGAGTATAGTACATATAAGTTTACGAGCACAGGCTCACGCAGTAAATATTAAAATGAGAGAAGGAAAAATGACGCACGTTCCTACTATTCTTCCGATCTACATTCATTTAGGTACCTACCTCTACATTTGGAACATGATTGTACATATAAGCGCCGACTTGGCTTTTGTTGGGAGAGGATGGGGCTTTGCCCCCATGATGACTTTGGAGGGGCAACACCCCCCCCCAATATTTTCAGTTCAAAAATGGAAAAAGTACAACAAATTTTACCATCAATTTTTTAATTTAACAAAAAGGAAAGTAAAATATGATAAGTAATAGCGAGAAGGGTATAATTTTAGCCCTAAAAAATAAATGGAAGACGACCATTCGAATTTTCAAAGAGAGGGATTTTTGACAGCTCCTAAAGACCGCGATAATTTTGATTTTGCCCCCCCCCTCCCATATTTTCCATAAGTCGGTGCCTGTGATTGTACACCCGTAAGCCTAGGCCTACACGTTGCAGTATCCGATGTTAAGAACTACATATTATTATGTATATAAATATAATAAGAATACACATCGCGCGGCTTTGTATCACAGTTGCTGTTCACTTAACGTTATGTTAGATTAATGAAATCAACATGAGCTTTGTCAGGCATCGGGCGAATACCTACCTACCTATCTACCTTTAGTACTCGTTCGTGTCTGGTATCCCCGAGGTGAAAAGAAAACGGCAAACATAGTCTCGCCTCGTAATTTCCTCATAGTAGAAACGGAAGGGGGTTGGGGAGGGGGTTATAACTCTCTCCCCCATCCAAGACAATCAAAAAGAGCATTTCAGAATGTGGATTAATCTTTTAGCGCATTAATGGACGCGTTTTCCAGTGATGTCACGAAGTGAGTTACTGCATGGTTACTGTTAGCAAAAATACCCATTTTGGTTCCAACGAACGTATCGACCAAAGTCATATAGATACACCAAGTCGTTCGACTCTCCATTTAACCAATGTTAAACTTCGTATGTTACGATTATTTATCCCGATAGCTGCGCTGGCAGCGTTCGACTGCCGTGAAATCAATGTAAACGTTGGGAGCCTTAACAAAGTTTTGCGTTTAACTCAATAACGGTCGAGTTTTATGAAAAAGTGAAAAGAACAAAATTTATTCTACCTGTTATTTTCTATCAGGTAAGATCAGTTTCAAAATTTTACCCATAAAAATTTCGAATTTACGCGCATTCGATGGGAAATTCCAAGGTGAACAAATTTAGCTCTTTCCGATTTTTCATCAAAATTGATAGTTTTTGAGCTAATCCGCAAAAACGTAAAAATGTCCATATACGCGCAATGCAACCAAAGGAGTTCAGCGATAGCAGCGCGCTGGCATGACGGCAGAACGCGGAAACGCGCTAGTCGTCTAACTTGGTGTATCTATATGACTTTGGTATCGACTCCCGTTAAAGTACTATACCCCAGGTGCGGACATCCGCCATTTTGGATCCTACAGTGCCCGCGGATACCAAATCCGACTATGCGGAGCGTACCGCATAGTCAATTCGGCATCAACGGGCGCGGTTGGATCCAAAATGGCGGGTGTCCGCACTTGGGGTATAGTACCTTACTCCCGTAAGAAAAACACACGGAGCAAAGATCCATATGTTACTGAGAATAAGAAATTTGTTAGAAACCAGACGTTTATTAGCAAATGCTCAGAACCTTTTTGGATTAAAAAATACGTGTCTCCGGTTTCTAACAAATTTCTTATTCTCAGGTAGTAACTTTTATTGATCTTTCTTACGGGAGTCGGAGTCGATACGCTTGTTGGAATCAAGATGGGAATTTTTGCTAGTAACTGAGTCTGTAACGTCACGAGAAGCCTGATAAGCGTGTTTGTGACGTTGAAGAAAAGGAAGAAAACGCGCCCATTATAGCGACAAAAGATTGGCGTGATATGTGCTGTAGCGACCATTAACCCCCTCCTCAAGACTGATGTGAGACCTTCGTACCTCAGTGCATGGCTCTTCTACTCATCGCAATAAAGCCTATGAGCTCGAGTATAAGCTGAACATTTGAAGCAGATAGGTATCTCATTATTTGCACTGCACCGGCGGCACCGGTTAACTCGTTAACTGAGCGCACTGCGCCGTTCACTGGTACGCTAGGCGCACACGCTACAGCGCATAACATGCAACGAGCGAACGTGGAACGCGAAGGACCATGCAGTGTACGTATACAGTATACACACATACACACATCATATTATGTATAAATGTACCTCTGTTTGTATGTATATTATGTATGAAGTAGAGGGAAGAAGGTACTCGTATGTGATTTATCAGCAGCGAATCGGATGAAAGTGAACACCACGGATCCCCTCACATTTTTGATCGAACTAGTCTCTCGACTCCGTCTCGGTCCTCGGTCTGACACGCTGCAAAAGTGCTAACTCGCTCGGCGGCACGGCGTCAGGCGTCAGGCTTCAGGCGTCGGCAACTACAACTTCTCTTTCCAGTTCCCACGTTGAAGTGGTCACGTCATGTGTCGCGGTATGTTACATTTATTTCATGTCCATCATCACTCTGTTCACTCTTCAGTCTTCAGTGTTCACGTGCGTTTATTCAGTGCAGGACGGTGTGCGCGTCTGTCGCATCCGCGTTTTAGTCTGTCCGCAAGTCCGTATGTGTTTGTATTTTGGTATAAGGTATAACGTAAGACCGCAGACGGCACGACAGAGTAGTTCTCCGTATCGTATATGTAAATGTATGTACACCTATGTAGTTGGGTAAATATTGCAAAATATCCGGCGTCGTGTCGCGTCGTTTTCGTTTTTGACAGAAATTGTGTTGCCCGTGCAATCGCATAGTCTCTAGTTTGCTGTTGGATCGGCAAATCAATCTAAACGAGCGGTCAAGTTCGCGAATTGGCGCGAGAAAAGTGCGAGAAAATGGTAAAATAAATTGACGCGTAGATATACGGACACGGCCAAGCAAATTCATATTACGTATGTATGCACCACGTGTGTATGCACATTATATATAATATATACACAAAGCGATCGCCGATATGCGCGTTCGAACGTGATGCTGTAGGGTGTTAGGAATCAGTCATACTCGTTAATAGGTAGGTGGCACGCTGTATTTGTAAACTTGTACGAATACTATAGCTATAGCTACGTATGTATACTCATCGTTTTGAGAACACGAGAACGCTTATTATGCAGTTACCTACCGTTATCTTATAGGTGGTATACCTATACCTATACAGTAGCCTACTTGAACAACGTACCTAGTACATAGCCGATTTTTATACGCCTTTCGATGTTATAATGTAATGGATACTGTGTATATGCGGACAGGGACAACATAGTCAGTCCGATCGGTCAAAAACTGGGGTAATTTCAAATACATATGAGAGTACATATAGGTAGAAAATTTAATGACTATCGTGTTCCATAAACGCCGCCGTCTTGTTACTGCCTCAGTTACACGCCGTTCGTGTCAGCATGCGTGTAGAAATCTTTCCCGCCGAAATTAGTTTTTCACTTTGAAGAGTACGCATTAAAATATCTTCGGTATTCTAATCGCTTGCTCATTAAGTTATAGGTGACCTGCCAGGAAGAAAGGGACCTGAGCGCAAAAATGTAAATTTTACAGGAGAGCGGATAAATAAAATTGATAACGTCTTCTCGTCATGGAGACACTCAACCTTGAAGACTTACAGCAGTTTGGGAAAATTTTTTAGAATCTTTTCGACAACACCACGCGAAAGAACGGCGAAAAACAGTTTGTTATCACAAAATGATTTTTTTGCGCACAGGTCCCTTTCTTCCTGGCAGGTCACATAGTGTTGTTGAAGGTACCGATACTATTATCGGTTCTTTTCCCCTTGATATCGATTCTCGAGCGATATTAAATTTTTTGTAGGACCATTATAGTTGGACGCTGTTAAGTGTAAGGGAACCAACCAGCAAAATCTGTTTTTTGAGAACACGTGATTCAAAGTTCAAAAGCCATGAGGAAACTATATGTGACATAGCGTTTACTAATAAGTTTTTTTCAACGTGAGTACACATTTTTGAATTGGGGGCCCAATTTTGAAAAATTCTACTTTTTACGCTCTTTCCAAAGGTACTAATTTTTTTTTCTTAAATTGTTTATTGAGCACTAATAATAGCAGGTTTCTGTACAGAGACGGAAAGTAAGCGATTAATGACGAGCGCAGCGAGTGGAGCTAAAACGTGCGAGGCATGTATTGCTTACCTACCAACTCTGTACAGTACGCTATTTTATTGTATACAGGTCCGGTAATCTCGAACTACAGCTGACTTTCCACCTCTACCAGCTCACTTACAACTCTAGAGTGGTAATGTTGTCAAATGTTGTAATCTCTAGCCAATCACAGAGTCTTTGCAGCGCTGCGCTAGTGTTCACGAGAACGAGGCGTTAAAACGTTATTAATTTTACCTTCGTGAAAACAGTGCTGTTACATCGTACTTACCGGACCTGTATACAATAAAAATTTTATTATAAAAATGGGCTGCAAGTACGACGTAACAGCACTGTTTTCAGGAATATAAGTGACGTTTTATTTTAATGCCTCATTCTTATAAACACTGATGCAGCGTTGTAATTTGGACGCTGTTAAGCGTAAGGGAACCAACCGACATTTGTAAACAAAATTAGTTACATTACCCAATAGTCAATCGTAAAGCCACATGATAGTTGTTCAATCCGTCTGTCAAACGTCAAAGAATTGAGTAAATACTTTGCTCGTAATATTCCAATTTGTAGGGTGTGCCAATTCACTTTTTCTTCTTCTGTAGTCCAGAGAGCTTTTGGCTGCTATGCCATAATCAGTGGAGAATGTCCGGAATCGGATTCAAATCCGTTTTTCCAAAACATTGCCAATATAGCAGCTATCAGCAGTGCTTTAAACATATTCAGTATAAACACAACCTCTTTTGAATGTTCATAGCATGGGATGTATGGCGATGCACGCATGCCAAAGTGGCCCCTGAGACACCACACCCCCGGCCACAGATACTACCCTTTCGAGTATCGCGTCAGTGACCGGAGGGAATGTTAATAGCATGCGTATAACTTTGGTGTAAATCCACCATTAGGCTCTTTTTGTGTGCTTTCAGAAGTCTGATACCAATCTACATATCTACTTGTCTATCTGGCTATTTATTTATTTTTTTTCGTTATCTGACCTGCTTCTGTAGTTTGTTCGTTTTCCCCTAATTTAAGGTAGACAATTCACCCAGTGTCTTATGTCTTGGGGGAAGGAGGCGTAAGCCAGATTTTCAATACATTTATAACGAGACCTTACGGTTTTTTTCCCCCCTTTAAATTGAATAACTTTGTGTAAATTCACACTAGCGTTTAATTCGTTGCGAATGAGCGTGCAGCGAATGTGTGAACGGCAAAAAAGCTTTTAGCGCAGCGTGAAGCGAATAAAGTTGAACAGTTTTAACTTTATTTGCTGCTCGCTGCACGCTCATTCACAGCGAATTAAACGCTAGTGTGAATAAGGCTTAAGCCGGTAGAATTTATCTAGTTGTGAACTACCAACGAGCCTTGCGCACCACAAGGAGCTTGAGCTCATTTGCTCATTATCTATCTATGTATAGATTAGATATATACATATTATGTGTAGGTACCAGAGCAGTGCACGATACGAGTATATACTCGTGTGGTATTGTATCGCTTAAAACGATACCGAATAGTATCGGCCGATACCAAGTATACTTACGTAATTAGGTGCCGTGTTTTCTAACTGGACGCTGTTCAACAGAAGGGAACCAGTCCACATTTGTAAACAAAATGAGTTATTAGTATCGTTGGAAAGAGCGTAAAACGTAGAATTTTTCAAAATTGGGCCCCCGATTCAAAAATGTGTACTCACGTTGAAAAAAGCTTATTCGTAAACGCAATGCTATAATAGTTTCGATATGGCTCTTGAACTTCGACTCACGTGTACTAATTCTCAAAAATTGGATTTTTTGGGTTGGTTCCCTTTTGTTGAACTTCGTCCAATATTGATTTAGGTACGAGAAAAATATTGCCGGGAGAAGAGAGGATTGGGATACAGATGAAGGGGGTGTGAAGGTTATTGACCTCGGTGTACTTACAATCGTCGCCAATATTATTCGTATGTACTTTAGTCCTATTACTGTAAAAAAATATTCAATATGACACCGTACACCCGAAGGAAGCCGATTAAAGTTCAAATTTCATTATTATTTTAGCCACTACTTACTGCTCGCGCAATTGCGCGTGGCGGAGCCACAATTAAAAAAAGATTGTTCTGATTTATTTTATTTTACTGAAATTGTTTTGTTTATTCTATCCATTTAACGGAAAATACGTTTTATTTGACTTGATTATTAGTTATTATTATTATTATTATTATTATTATTATTATTATTATTATTATAGGTCACTGACGCGATACTCGAAAGGGTAGTTCCTGTGGCCGGGGGTGCGGTGTCATAGGGGCCACTTTGGTATGCGTGCATCGCCATACGTCCCACCACACCATTATTATTATTATTATTATTATTATTATTATCATCATCATCATCATCATCATCATTTCAACCACAATTATCAGGCCTGTAGCTAACACCAGGGCAGTCAGGGCAAAGCCTTGGCTAGCACTTTCCAACAAAAAAAAGAAGTCTTAGCAAAAATAATAAAGTTGTGTTGTACTCTCATGCCCTGGCTGAAGGCTGAATATCAAACGCTCTAGCACACAACCCAAACAATTAGATACAGGCCTGTTTCATTACGTTCATTTTGTCAGAAATTATCTCCTCTGACCATAATTCTAAACCATTTTGTTCTAAGTGTCTCCAGGCCAAAATTATTCACGTTTTTCTAGTTCTCCCCAGAAAAAGAGACATTTCGAAAATGCACATTGGTGTGTGTTGTATTGCATATTGAACTTGTTGTAGGCATTAACATTTTTCAAATATTTGCGAAAATATAGACGAAAATTAAAACTTTACTCCGGTAACGCCTTCAACACGTGGAATATGCGATACGACACACACCAATATACATTTTCAAAATTTCTCATTTCCTTTGGGGGGGGGGGAGTGGAATAACTCGAATAAATTTTGACTGGAGACAACTAGAACAAAACGGTTTGAAATTTCGGTGAGAGGACATAATTTCTGACTAGTCTGTCAGTCTACATAATAAAAGCTTCTTTTTCTCAAAAACTGTTTAAGGTGAAGCTAAACGGAGAAAATTTTGCCTCTCGCTTGAGAAATTCGAATTTTTTATTACAGGCATGTAGCGAACAGAGCAGATCAGTCGGGGCAAGGCCCTAGCTAGCACTTTACAAAAAAGAAAAAAAAAAATAGCGAAAATAATGAAATTTATTGTATTGCGTACCCTCGTGCCTTGGTTGAAATGTCAAATATCCTGGCACACACAAGCAATTAGCTACGGGCCTGACAATTATATACCTACTGTTGCCGACAGACATTACATTTGCAATTTAATTTTTCGCATAATATTTTCTGTCGCTTTCTCATTCCTGTTTCTTTTGTTTTCGCTTTCGCTTATGCAGCTTTTTTCGTTTTATTTTTATTTCCGCAGATGAGCGCCTTATCGATTGCCATCAATTTACGTGTTGTACACGCGATAGCTGATGTCCACTCTTGCTCTCTGCTGCTACTCCAAACAGCTTTCGACACGAAGTAGCTGGCCGACGATTTACCTGTAACTCTTCATCCTCCTCAGTCTTCGCGCTCGTGCTCGCACGTCGCAATCTACCGCGCCCCATGACAGCAAACGACGAGTGTCGGAACGGCGATCGTTCAGATGTGGACCCTGAACGTAGTAGGTGCACACTAACTGCTAACTCGTACTACAAGTGCATACGTATTAAAAGTTACTGTATAGATGTATTATTTACATAATATGTACATATATGCTCGCCTACTTACCTATACGTACATATGAACATAATTATGTGGATTGTAGATATGTACAAATATCGTGCGCTAATGTAACACGCAAATGCATGCGCCTATCATACGTATATATGTATGTGTAGGTATCTCCCTGAGTCAGTGTACGACTGTACGTATAGTAGGTGGGTAATTCTCAGAAAAGGGGCATATTTCAATTACTGGAACTTTTCTCGAAGACAAATAATGCATTCTGATTTTTTTTTTTTTGCTGCATAAAACATCGTATTCTCCACCTGTTCCAGTTAGGAACATAAGATACCCCCACCCCCCTATTCCACAAAATCAATGAACGTGCTCAAAAGTTCCATGCTAGTGGCTGTAACTGATCACATTTTTGTGCACCTTCAGACTAGCAAAACGGCACAAATGAATTAATTTTTTTGTAAAAAAAAAAAACACAATATGAATTTTATTGATAAAGGTAACAAAGAACCTTGATACCTAGAATGATGCCCAAATATGCAACACACCCCCTCAAAGCGGGGTCAAAATTTGTAACCGACTTTTGGTTCGTTCCATCGTAGTGGTGATTTTTGTTTGCTTTTACTGGCTCCCTGATTAAACCTTCCATGCTGCAAAGTAGCTCCATTGCTTCAGTCTTCTGCTGCGAAGAACATTTCGCTGTCAGATCTCAAATTACGTGTAGTTTATCCATTCTGTGAGAAGTTCTCTATGAAGAAAGCGTTGATCACACTTTTTGATATCCTTGGTTGTGCCTTATCAGTTCTCATCTGTTGACGGCATGATCAACTGGGAAACCGGTTAAAATACTCGAATTGGTAAGTATTTCAAGATTTAAATATTGAAAATTACTCATACTCATTTTTTTAGCCTCAAATTTCAATTGCTAACAAGCTATGGTAGTGGACTACCCTTCTTGATTCTTTCGTAGTGGCAATAGTTGTCAGTGGTTATAAATAACCATTGCCACTACGAAAGAATCAAGAAGGGTAGTCCACTACCATAGAAAACCTTGTTGATAATTGAAATTTGAGGCTAAGAAAAATGATCACGAGTAATATTCAACATGTAAACCTTTCGAAATACTTACCAATTTGAGTACTTCGATCTTTTTTACAGCCACTATACAAAAGAAATTCTTACATAATGGACACAAAATTTTGGAAACCCCTTGCGCCCTTCCCCCATGGGAATGAACTGAGCTGATCGCTAAAAATCACATTGGGGGCACATATACTAACGACCCCTCGCAAAAAAATAGAGGAAATCAACTTTATGAAAATTTATATATGTATTATGTAATAATGAAATATGTTTTTTTTTTCCTGAGAATTACCCAGGTACCTTTGCTGACGCGCATTATAAGCTATTAATCCTTACCCATAGATCTATATGTAGGTAGGCCTAATATGTATTACACGCTTTTAGCCTTCAAATCCGTCTGTCAACATCTGTACCGTATACGCTAAATGCACTGCATCCGCTTCTGCATCATATAAATAGGTATAACGTGCGGGTGGGTAATGGACATCGTATGTGTATGTGCATGTAAGTCACATATACAATGTACACACATAGACTGCATGGCCTACGCGTTATTTATTTTTAAAATATCGTCGTGTGTGACGCAGGTACCTACCACCTAGGACCTACATCTGAACTGTGATCCTAAACGCACGATCGATCAAAAAAAAAAAAAAAAAAAAAAAAGGCAGACATTCGATTATAACGCGGAACAGAAACGGAATTTCGCGCATTCGTACATGGAACGCGAAAAGCTGTTCCAAGTTATTTTCGAAAAGGCTGCCGCTGCGCCATTATAAAAATAATTGTTAAAATAAAATTTAGTGATCTTAAAATTGATGATATACCATTTAAATGTAATGAAAAAATAATGAAATTTATAGAAATATTATTTTGAAGGATACAAAGTTCATCCTAATTTTATTTTCTTCTGTATTGTTAAAAATTGGTTCATTTGGATTAATTAAATTAATTGAAAATTTAATAATGTTTTTCAAATTTTATATTTATCTGATTAATTTGATGAACATTTATGAGAAGTATAAGTACATAAAGCCTCCGACCCCCTCCCTCCCTGCCATTCTCCAAAGTCGACGGATTAGTATAATAAAAAAAAATTTCCGAGATGCCAGATCTGGAAGGGGTAGAAATATTTGGTCTCTCGTATATATTACACGTAAATATATCTGTGGCAAAAAATCTGAAACCCGCCTGATAAGTCGACGACGTATTATCTACCGAATATGTCCTTCCGATCATAGCGCGAATGCAAACTCTTGTGAAGAGGATGGTCAACTAACTGGTAACTGAACTGACTCACATATGTCAGCGTGCACCATAGACCAAATTTGCTTATTCGTTTGGGTTAGGGTTTATCGGTAATTCATTCGTTCGAAGGTCCGTTTATGTACGTAAGTAGTAAGTACGTAATACTCGTAAAAAATACCCGCGAGTACACGCGGTATAGAAAACAACATGTTATGTATCTGGAATAACGCGAATTTTTAGAATTTTTAAGCCGCAAAATAACGCACGTGTGTTACATCAACAGCCAGTGCGATTAATGTCTGATGGCTTATCACTCGTCCATCCTTTAATAATATTTACCAGTGCTAAGTTAAAAGAGCAGCTACAACTGCCGCTGACATGGACGACGCGGCGATGACGGAGTCGGGGGCGGTGGCGGTAGCGCTGGGCATTTTTTAGATTCCGGATGACCGGCACCCACTTCTATCTTCGGTCTATGCGAATGACTCGGCTGTTTGAGCGTACGAAAAATATTACAGCTTTAGAAACGACGGAGACGGAATGCCGTCGAACTTCAGGGACATGGAACGTGCAGGGACTACTCGCTAGTCAGTAGTTGATGGTCGCTATTTGCATCGGCTGTACACCCGAGTGTCTGCTGTATAGTACGCCGAAGTAGTCAAATTCGAGAAAGTCTAGCTTTATCGGCGGAGCGTTGGGTTGGGTCACGATTCGTCACTCGTGACCATTCCTCACGTGTTACACTTTTTCAACTTGACCTCGACCGACAGCAGCTCCCTTTCGTTTCTTAGCCAACAGCCCCACCTCCACCTTGGAATTTGTACAGAATCGCGATATTGGCGCACCGTCAAATATTCGAATTCCCGGGGCTTCGCATTACCCGGATTCGTCTCGCGTTCTTGTCACTCGGCTCTCGTAAGTTGCAACGTCAGCCGAGATTAGCGTATTTGCCGTGCATCTAGCGCGATTGCAGTTTGCAGTGGCTAATTGAGCGCGATACGTCGCATCGTCGAGCACAATTCATACAGACGGAGCTGAGCATAGGCGCACCCAGAAATTATCTAAGGAGGGGGCTAAATTCGAAGCAAGTTAGGTCTCAAAAATATTATTCTAACGTTCAAACGCTAGGCACTTTCGGTTTCGGTAGATAACACCAGTTGAATATAAATATTTGTAACTTGTGGAGTAACATTTAAAATTTTCAAGGGACGGCTGACTCTAAGGGGGACTATAGCCCCCCCCCTCTTGGGTGCGCCACTGGAGCTGAGAGCTACCACGTTCGCTCACGAGTTGACGAAAATTGCGTTCTCTCAATTATTCTATCGCTGTCGAAGGCGGCATAATTATTGTTCTCGGTCTTCGCTCGATCATGCCTCCATTGTATTTACTTCCATCATTCTTCGTTCTTTTTAGCTTCCTGCTGCTCCAACAGGACATTCAAATTCCGATTTCGAATGTTTGTCGAGAAACAAGAGCTCAGCAGCATCACACGCTTATAATTCGGCTATTCTCACTAGCTGATACGCTGAGGCTGTGATGTAACTTTATATACCTACTATAAAAAAAGGACTCGGTGATTTTGATAATTTTTGTTTCTCAATAATTTGAGACCCCTGATTAAGCAGGCGTGCATTGAAAATCAGTGATAATTTTGAAGCTAACTTTAGATCTACGCCGAACGTTGAGCAGCTTTAACGCAGCAACAGCGCATGATCACGAACCCTAAAATTATCTGTATTTAGAAGGAGGCAAATAACCCTAGGAGAGGACGAGTAACTCTATCCACGCCACTACCAAAATTACAGCTCGAATAATATTAACTACGACGCCGAATGACATTCCTCTTGCAGTTCTCCTGGGCACCCCATAGGGCCACCAGATCCGGCCTGGAACAAGGCGACTTTTGCCCGCCTCAACGGTGAAATCTCAATCCCCATTCTGTCTGGCCTCATCCGCATAGCTGCAGCACACACATCCTCATTTGACCCCATCCAGTAGGTCAGGTCCCTATCAACGAAGAAAAATAGCACCGAGAAAGCAGGGTTCCACCAACTATTTGTACCTGTCTTGTGGCTAGACTCGATGGTGAAACCTCAATCACCAGCCTGTGCGTCCTCCTTCACACAGCTGCAGTTCACAGGGCAGGTATATCTTCAACTGACCCCATTCTAGTAGGTTCAAGTGCAGCCACGAGAATGCAGGGCTTCGCTTCCAAAAAACCCACCTTCGATACAAACACCTATTTCTTTCTCATGGTCAATTCTCCATCTGGTCAATCACCAGAACATTCTTGTATGCTGCGCATTACTCTTTATTATCCTCACTAGTAATATGCTGTATTCTAGCATAATCACTAAGTACCTCTGTCATAGATAAAAGCTACCAAGGACGGATTAACCCTTTCTGGCGTTAGAAGCGAGATCAAAATTGGAGCCCTCAGCGAACTCTATCAGCGCGCGCAAGGCACTATATCGCCTCGCGTTTGTGTTAAAAATTTTTTCTCGCCCTCTGATGGCGCCCTTCTCTTTTCCGCGCCCTAAGCAAATGTTTCCTATGCTTACGTGTTAATCCGCCCCTGTTAGCTACAGGTTAAACTACAACTATTATAGAGAGGACTACCCGTGAGCGAACGCATCAGGATGTGCTTCAACACCGTGTAGTCCAATATATTGCACTAATACGCACAGTATTTACACAGAACCGCTATACTTGATTCTCGCTAGTCGCTAAACTGCTCTAAATTATACGTTTGCAGTGATAAGTGCTCGCGAATGCAAAATACACCGACTGACTTCAAGCAGGGTCGTACCGACGGGGGGTGTTCAAACCTCCTCCCCCTATTGGCCAAAAAAAAACACGAAAAAACAATTTATTGAAACGATGAAGGCGGATCTGTGACTGAGCCCCCTCCCCCTCCCCCGCTTAAATCCTGAGTACCGCCCTGACTTCGAGAGTATATTCTTTTTCCGTGAGAAGGTCCAGACCTCTGGTCACCTATACAACACCACCCCTTATAGGAACAATCCTAGTCAAGACGTATTGTTCGCATCCTCGGCATCTAGTCGAATTTTCGTCATCTAGTCGCTCGTTCTCGGTTCGGCCTGTCTCTACAACCGATTCTAACACAACAATTACCCCTCGTGTACAGTGTACAGCTGTACACAGAACCAGCCAACGCATTCTGAATTCGTCTTGCCTTACGCCTCACGACGTACTTCTCGACCCTCCTCACCTCTCTCCTCTTACACATTAGTGGCCCGTCATGTAGCTATAGGTATAGGTATACATAGGTAGGAAGGTAGGTAATTTGTAGTACATAAATAATATTATGTAGGTATTCTGTCTACCGACACCGCCGTCTTCGGTGGCGCTCCAGCGTCGGTACGGTTTTCCTACCCATTTGAGCAACCGTTTTGGTTCGGTCCCGAAACCCACCGAACATCGAATTTTCTTAATGATAAACTTTCAACGATCGACGTCATTTAACTCCGCTTGTCGGCGTTTTTCGCCTGCTTACAGCCGCCAAATTCCGGTGCAACGTTTCGTCCAAATCATTGAAGGAAACGCATCAAATACTGAAAGGGAAGCTGAGCAAGCGTCACTTGTCCAAATCTGCTTCTGAATTACGTCAACGCGGAGGCGAGATCAGAAGCTTTCCGAGCGGTCAGCAGCCAATTACGTCGGCTTCGGTGGCATGTGCAGCTGAGGGAACTAGTGCAGCAACAAGCTCGTGTGGTCAGCGTGACCTTCTAGCCAAGCATGCAACAGTTGTACAGAAAACTCAAGCTTTCTTCACCTCCCTCAAGGTTAGACGCAGAGGTAATCGGTTTACTTGTTTTGTTTTTTTTTGTTTTGTTTAATAACTAGATTGGAAAACGAAACGAAATAGGAACTACAAACAACGATTTGATTGGACATTGGAATAGCAAAACTAAAAGGGAGTCGTCATGAATATTGGTGCGATTATTATTTATAAAAAGGGTAATGTAGAACGTGCAGAACAGTGACGAATTCAGGAGACATGATCAATCCAGTCTGTAGTAATCGAAAAATTATTGAAGCATTTTGAATGTTCATCGCGTATCTTTCGGAGAAGGATGAGGAGGGGCTGCAATCCTTAAGGTCAGCTAAGATTATTAAATTGTTGGGTAAGAATTTTCTAAAATCTTCCCACCCTAGTTTATGACTTTATAGGCTTTCCCAAACTAATTTAGGATCCATTAAAGCCGTTCAAAACTAAAACTGATTCGGGACTCTCCGAGACACCTGTTGATCAATGCGTATATGTACTTCCAAAGATTAGGTGTAGGTACTTTACTGATCCCAGACTGGTTTGACGCTCTTTTTTAGTACTGGCTAACTATTCGAGACTCGTTGAAGACTTCATTAAGTACTTACTAAGTACATCAATGGTTTACGGCACACTTTTAGGTATATCAACGAATTTTAGAGCTTTTCTGTGTATACTTGTTTCAGGTTTACCAAGACTGTTCAGAACTCATTTACTACTCTTTATCGGACTTGGGCGAAGCGTATCTCGAAATAAATCATTAGAAAACGCCCAGAAAACTCGTTTTAATCTTTTATTCGTTTATTTTTTTCTTTTCATCCTCTTCCTTATTTTTAATCTTCGTCTCATCTTTAGGTGCCGTGTGTCTTACCTAGCGGTCTGGGGAATTCGCCCCATTTTACGCTCTATATAAACATTCGTCTGTCTTTTCACTTGTGCCTTTCTCAAAGGGTGCAGCTGGCGGATGTTCCTACATCAGCAGTTTTTCGGATTTGAAGTAGTTATATGTATATAGTAGGGTGGTCCTTACTTTTAAAAGTTTGAATTTTGTGGATGCTACCTTCTAAAATGGTTACCAACCATGAAAAACTCATACTAAAAAAGTTTTCATCAAAATTGGTCAAGGGGTAACCTGTGCCTCAAACATGTTAAAGTTTGTGTATGGCAGTAGCGCGTCGCATGATTATAACCCGCGCCGAGCCACGCGGTGTTCCCGGTAAAACGACGCGGCTATATGTACGGACCATTACACAGACTAGTTGAAACTTAAGCGAGATGATTACAAAAAACTGGCTGAGTTTGGTATTACTTTTGGAAACAGCCTAAAGAAAGTACATACGTTTTTCGTTATCCAGGGGCAATGCATCGCATGCTCGTTGGATGAGTAAAGCTATTTATTCCCTAAAACTTCATTTATTCAGACATGAATTTAAAATGAACGCTGCCTCTGTGAGAGGAATTCGCGAAATTTGTTTCGTAAGCCGAAACATTTAGGCGAAACAATGGTTTCAATGCCCTATGTCAACAGGGACGTACTGATATGAAGGGGGGGGGGACGCATGGGGAAACTTACTCCCCCCCCCCGTAGGAATTTTTCACTCAGTAGTTGGGAAAATTTACCATTTCAGTCAGGCGAGTCAGGAAAATCCAACAAGATAAATTTTTTTGCTTTGATACTTAAAAATTGAGTTGAGAAGTTGGGAAAACCCAATTCAAAAGGTTTTTCTCCTTTTGTTTTGGTACTTTGGAATCTTGAGTTGAGTCAGTTGAAAAAATCTAACTGGTCAAAAGGTTTTTTTTGCTTTGATACCCCCCCCCCCCCTAGAAAAATAGAAAAAACTCTTCGTTACGTCCCCGTATGTCAACGAGAGCTCCATAGGCAGATTTAAACTTGCTTAAAAGTTTAGGGAAATATATATGAGCTCATTAAATTAGAATACTATCACAATAAGTGAAACAAACGAATATTAGAATAACAAAGTAGCTTCATTGAAAATATTGAGCAGCAGTATTAGAAGATTGGAACAGTAAATGGAAGAAAGGAGCAGTAAAATGGTAATTTAGTAGTATTGAAAATATTAAGCATTAAAAAAACTTGGACAATGAAATAAATGAATAGTCAATTTTATACAACGATTAAGCTCGCGCCTACTCTACAAGTAGCACTTTCGTTGCTTTTGCCGGCCGTCTCCCTCTTTCTCTTCTGCCCAAGCGACACTAAAGAAAAGATGCGCCAAAATATTGATATCGAATTTGAAGAGGAAAAGTAAAAAATTAAATATCAAACAAGCAGAAATCGAGAACGTTGTAAAAAAAAAAGAAATCGACGATTTTGTGTGTGCCGAAAAGTTAATATTTTTAAAAAAATTCGCGGTTTAGGTACTTTTTTTTTACAAAAAACTCCATCGGAATGGAATACCGACGAACAATACATGAAGGCAAAAGAAATGTTTAAAAAAATTCGAGTCATTAATGATGCCGCCGAAAGGGATGTATGTCTTATCGAAGAGTACAATAACAAACTCAGCCCAAAAAATAACACCGCAAAAGTTATCCCCCTCCATAAAGAAGCAGACAAAACAGACCCTGGCAACTTCAAACCCATCTCAATGTTATGTGTTTTCATGTGTTTTCTCCAAGATACTGGAGAATTGCTTTAAAAAATGGTTGTCACGCCACCTTGAAAATAATTTGGATTCAGGGCAGGGAGGGGAGTCTAGGATGCTCTGTATCATTTAACAAGTGAGCTACACGGGGTAAGAGCGGACAGTAAAAATGCCATAGTTGTTTTCTTAGACTTAGCAAAAGCCTTCGACTGTTCGACTCCATCGACAGTGATATGCTGATCGGAAATCTTCGTAACATTGGGGTGAAGGCAACTGCGCTCGACTGGTTTGTCAGCTTCCTTTCGGACCGAAGATAGGTTATGGCAGTGGATGGACACCACAGTCCAAGCAGCTTTATCAATTATGGCGCGATCCAGGTTTCCACCCTGGGACCCCTCCTCATTTTGGTGCATTTCAACAGGATTCTGAAGTTGAAGATACCCGCGAATACATATTATATATCTTTTTGCGGATGATGCAGTCATAGTGGGGTGTCAGGGTTAGCATGGAGTGAGCTGTTTGAGTGGGCGCAGTCCATCCTAAACCAAATTAACGAATGGTATATCGATAACATGCGGACCCTGTATACGAGCAAAATGAAGTACATGGTTGTATCTAGTTCAAAAAATAGGGAGTATCTCTCAGGAATGAGAATTACGATCCACGTAAACGGTCAGGAATGCAAAGGGGCCTGCTTTCGTACACGCATGGAACGAGTGAGCGAATATAAATATCTGGGCATTGTCATGGACTAGAAATTGAGCTGGTAACCTCACGTCAATTTCCTCTACAACAAACTTCGGAAGTGCACAAGGATACTCTCTTATCATATTCGGACAATTATGGACATTCGGACTCTGAAACTGATTTACCTAGCTCTCGTTCAATCAATTTTCCAATTTGGCATCATAGTCTGGGGTGGCGTGCTGGAAGCATACCTGGAAAAACTCAACATTCTTCAAAGCTCGATTCTCAAAATTGTTCTTCACAAGCCTCTGCTGAAGAATAAGATTCGCAGGGAAGCAGTCAATAGTACTCAGGGTCCATCAAATGTACTTGGCTCAGTGTTTATCTGAAGCGTATCAGTCAGCTGTTTCTCAATTTCCACGATTAGATCATTTAAAGAGGATCATTAATCACAGACGCAGAACAATGACGAAGTATCCAACCATGCCTGCGCATCGCAAAGACCTCGTTTTCCCTGCCGATCTAACCCCTCGTGGTGCCTTGTGGATAACGCTAATAGGCTTACAGAAAAAAAAAATCGGATGTCACCCGCGATCAATTTTCATCTGCGCCTAATTATTCGCGGTCAATTTTCATGGACTCTCGCTCACCTGGGGGGATGAGGGAGTGCTGTGATACGGCGTTACAGAGTTTGAGGACTTCTTAGAGCCCTGACCCTGCAACAGGGCCTGAGCCACCTCGGCTTGCTTCAGTTTCCGTGTTCTCTTTGCTCCCTCATTTGAGCGGCAGCTGTGGCAATCCCGGTCGCTTTCCCCCGACAGTCCCTTGATCCTTGCCAAGATTTTTGTTCTTTCTTTAGAAATCAGCTTCTTGGTCGTTACTGCCCGAGGTGCAGGAAGCATCCATCATTTCGCCTTTGTTATCGTCGTCGTCGATATTATCGGTGTTGATGCTGCCATCGTTGCATGATGTGTCTTTTTCCGTGTTTCTTGATTCAGAGATTGTACGGCTGTTGCGATGTCTGGGTTCTCTCTACCCAGCGCCAGCGATGGCGTCCGGTCGGACACGCTGCCCGTGCTATCCGGCGTCGTCGTCGTAAACTGCATGTTTTCTTCTACATTGCCTCCCACCGGGAGTGCTTCAGTTTCAGTAGAGGTTTCGCATGGGGTAATGCGAATTAGCTGGATTTTGGTTGCCGGTGAATCAGCTGTAGTTTGTTGGGGGACGCATGTGTCCGTCCCACCATCCGAGGCTTGGCTTCGTTCCAATCCCATCATGAAAATCAAGGGTTGTGGGTTTTTGAGAAGACAGTCCACAAAACTTTGCGATTTATGGGGGCGTCTCTTTCAGGCTGGTATCCCAGGTCCAACCTACCGAGGAATTGGCTATACTTATTTAAAGGTGGTAACCGCACTCCTTGTCGTAATGTGTTCTTCGGCGTGGGTAGCATTAAAGTACGGGTGCCCAGCCACCAGCAGACACAAGACCCGCTGACCGCCCGTGACAAATGCCCCCCCCCCTCCCACCAAAGACGAGCATTACCCTACCTGATCGGCCTTTCCCAAGAGCGCCGTCTGCAACCATTTTCTTATTTATAATTGAAAATTAGTCGCAGACAATTTTAAGCGGGCGACCTAATACACGTTATAAAAAATCAAACTGCTGATGCGGTGTTACCAACCAAATTGAAATTTTAGGGTAAAAAAGCTTGAAAAGTTGAAAATGAAAAAATTTGATATCTCAACTTGTTCAATTAATAAGTTTTCATTTTGAAATTTTCGGAATTTTTTCGTGTGGAGCAAAACTCCACTTTTAGAATTCCGTGTGGATCACGTGCACCAGTGTGTATATTAAGTTGCTGGCCCTGCTAGCCTCCGCACCTCCTCCACCCCTCCTGAAAGAATATCGCTGTTTGAAATCTAGAAAATTGAAGGGGTGATTCTAATTATCCCAATTCCAAAATCTAGCGAAATAGCAAGCCCGCGGGAAAAAAACAGTGCATGGCTGGCAGCTTCTATGTACGTACAAACATATGGGAAATTCTGTGTATAGTGCCGGCCCTGAGCCAGTGATCTATCTCACCACTGAAACATCAGGCAGGTATACAGCTTGTATACAGTCAGAAAGGTAGTCAGGCAATAAAAACTCCGCCTTTCCCACCTTCACGCTTCGTCCTTTTCATTTAAAAAAGTAATAATAAATACTTCAATAATAAAAAAACCAAAAAATCAAAAAATTAAAAAGAAAACCATTTTACAGACGGTCTATCGGAGTAAATGGCGATGTGCTATTCAAGTTCTTCGATAAGATTCGTACCTACGCGTTATTACGCTGGGGAAGTTGACATGGAGCTTCCCAGTGTTATGTCTAATTTGCTCGAGCGGATGTTGTAAAACATTGAGGTTTGAGGTTTGAGGTTCGTTAATAATAACGCAAGAGTTGAGATCGTAAATTGTATTAAAATTGTCTCTTAATTAGTATGCACGGGGACGGCTTTACGATGAGGATTAGTTTATACTTACCCTGGTTGGGTCAGGGGTCGTAGGCGTCGCAACGATTCTGTCCCGGAGCACCAGACACCTGGGGTGCGTTCAGAAATGTGTAACAGCAAGCGGTTACATATTCCAGTCTGGACTGGAGTAATAAACAATCATCGCAACCGCTTGCTGGTTACACCTTTCTGAACGCACCCCTGGATGCTGCAATGGAAGAGTATCGGAGATTCTCCGTTCGAATATCCCCACGACGGTGCATCAGATGCTGGATGCAGCACGCAGTGGAGCATACCAAAGCAGGCTGCATGGGAACCTCGACTCAACACGAAGTGCCCATGGGGCCGTCGATTCGAGTTTATATAGCCTGACTGTGGCCGCTTTCACCAGTCTGGAGGTGTAAAACACAACCCTCCACGTGACTAGTTGCCGGCGATGATGGCCGTACTACGAGCCAGGTTTCTCTCTGAAATTAGGAGTTCGCTAACTACACGTGCAAGCAGCGTCTTTACTTTCTTCTCGTTTCATTGAACATGTTATACTTATTCTGTTGACAGACATGCGAAAGTTCAAAATTGACATGGAAAGAGTTGATAAGAGTACGAGTACGAGATGGTAAGATTTCTAATATGATTCGTTTTCTTTCGTCGACCCCGAGACAAAGTACGAGTAATGTCCATGTTGGAGTGTGAGTGAACTTGGTAATATACTGTGTGGCTCACCCTAAAAACAAGAACGAGTAGCTGCTACTGCTACCTAGTACCAACCGCTACCTTTCTATACGAATAATTTTCGTGGGTGAGTGCGGTGCGGAATTTGTTAATTCCGAATAAGCCAACAACAAAAACAAAATCGTCTCTGTGGTACCGCAATTGAAAATGAAGGTAGGTATACACAACACACACACCACACACACGAGTCTTAAAAACTTGCTGAAGAAAACAACTTACTAGACTACAGACGAGCGGAAACAGTTCTACTCATCCTTAAAGAAAAGGAAAAAAAAACGGAAAAAAACACGTACCTAAGTAAAAATCTACCCCTCCCCCCTCAAGAATATACTGCGAGTTGATGTGTAAATACTTTGTACATGTACATACATATGTACATGCACACAATCTCGTAATGTATGAGTGTTGGCAGGTTAAAACTTGTACAATTGGTTGCATTTAAAGTTGGTAGGAAGCACGCTAGGAGGACCTGCTAGAAATAATAAGAGTAGGCTCGCATGTGTTTTCGAACTTCGAGCTCGAATCCGCACGGGCTAATATATATATAATCCGATTTGACTGAAACCTTCGAGGGTTAATTTTTGTACCCGAAGGAAAAATTTAGTGGGCGGAAAGGTGGAGGGAGGAGGGACAAAGGAAAATCGAACATTTTACAAGTAAGTGACACCCTAATGCCTACATATTCATTGGTGGGTAATACTAGGTACGTGTCGTTTCCATCCGCAAATGGTGTCGACTTGGCGGAAAAGTTATTTTTCGCGTTTCGGTTCTTCAGAAGCGGGCATCGTGAACCGACGTCGCTTCGACGCGATGATTCGTTAACGAGGAAAATAGTAAATTACGAGTAATTACGTTAATCCGAACCGTATGTTCGCAGGAACGATGGTCGAAAGGGCGACATCGCGAGCGGCTCTCAAAGCATCAGCACGAACGAGACGACGTCGAGCAGCGAGGCCTATTAAGCGACGAGTCACCCGTCAAGAGTAGGAAAAGCTATTACGAGCCCAGCTACAGCGCCGATAATTCGTCCGAGCACAGCAGCTCGGCTACTCCGCTATCGTCTCCATATCACAGAGCGAATACGAAAGCGCCGATGTCTTCCCTGGCGCCTCATCGTAGATACGATAACGGTAATGGTAAGCCACAATTTTAGCCTAGCCATCGTTTCTTATAAAATAATGTACCACTTACCTATACTCGTATTTCAGTCGCGACAAATGACATGATCGACCGCGCGCTTACACGTCGACGTATCGGAGTAATCGTCGAAAATGACAAAAATAACGACGTAGTACCTCGGAATTGGTCTCAGGGCACACGGAAAGGGCTCTTTAGCAAAAACATTCCTTCAGCGGGGGGGGGGGGAGGATATGGAGAAGGCTCCTCCGCGATCTTGTTGTACGTTAGAGAAGTCCTTTTCGAAGGGCAAGATTTGGAAAATTTGATCGAGACCTCCGTTAGCAAAATGGAAGAGGAGCGGCGAATACTTTTTTACCTAAACGAGTTTGAAGATGTCCGCCATTTTATAGTTGACAGTTAGTATGTCCGGAGAAAAAACTTTTTTGTCGTTCGTCGACATCCGTATATTTCTTTCATTAACGAATTCGATATCTCATCGACAAAATCGCTTCGGTATGTCCCTGGTTTTAACAAATCCTACGGCAGTCTGTATAACTTGTAACACGTTTTAAGGGGATGTGAAAAGGTTTCAAAGTAGTCTGACGAATCTTATAATGATTGCCGTAAATTATCCAATGATGACGAGTCTTCGTAGAATTCAAATGAGCGAAGGAAGCTTCGAGTGCGAGTAACGTGTATATTCGGTAATATTGCGGCTATTGTCGACAGTCATTTAGGTACAGTTATAAAATGATAAATCGAATTCGAATATCGAAAAGGCTCGTAGCCAGAAGCTACAAACATATACTCGTATTAAAGAACAAGCGGTATTGAAAGAATCAGCACGCGCTATTGAAAATATGTATTATTAAAAGATAGCTACATAACACTTCAGTACAAAATGAAATTCGTCAAAATTTACAAGAACAGTATCAGGTCCCTCTAGAAGTATTTTTCATATTGAATTTAATGACGTTTGTGTTGTTTCTTTTTTTTTGTAGTAGTAGTAGTAGGTTGTATTTTCTTGTAAAAAATACCCCCTGAAAACGAAGAAATGGTAATTTTTTGTACATAAAGCGCATGCACTGCTTAACAGATGTTATACAGAGATGACAGATACGCAATCACATACGCCATAGATAATCAGTGTTGCCACTTTGGGGTTCTCACTCAAAATAAGGGATAATTAGACAGATTCTGTAAAGAAAAACGCGATGTTCTACAGAAAAACTGATTGCGCCATCGTTGTCGATGTTAAAAAATAATATAAAATTGACTAATCTGAATCTTGTAAAAAACTGGCTGTACGACAACTCGAACTTTTACATAGTGGTTATTAATTGTAATTCATTTTGTAAAAAGGAAAATCACGAAAAATAAACCTTTTAATTTACAACACGCTATGTACATTACGAAAAACAGAAAACGTCATGATGATAAAAAAACTACATCTCACAGATAACAAGCGACCTCGCGGATCGCGAGGTAGTAACAGGGTGTTTGCCATTGGGACTATGCAAATTGTAGAAGCGCTAGTGTAGAATAGGTATTTTTTGATAAGCGAATTATGCTCAGAATCTTCGACCATCCAAATCTGAAGTAGTCCTCTTTTCGTTTTTCCCCCCACCGGACCCGGGAACATAAAAGCACAGGACGCTACACGCACATCATGGAAGTTCAAGGTTTCGAACTCTGAAGCTGCAAACTGCAATCACCGGGCAGACTTTGATAAACACAGAACATACTAGAAAACTAGAATACATTTCCATTTTCCGTTTAATTCATTCCAAGTGGCAAGCAGAAATGAAACACTCTACCTTTACAAGACAAACAATAAATTCAAAGGACATAAATCCAAGGAATTTAAAAAGTCAGGAGTTTCAACGAATATGAACTGTCAACTGCTGATAACAATTCAGAGGGACAGGAATTTTGTTTCGATTCAAATAAACGAGGAATTTTACTTCCATTCAAATAAAGTTGTGTTCTCACTTGAGAAAACGCACATTAATGTGTGCTCACTCCTCATTACAATGTTTATAAGACGAAAAGACATTAGCTCTATGCTCCACTCCTGTGAATTCGTGAACTGTTAATGCGAGAAAAATAATCTGTCATTTCAAAAACAAAACGTGATCTGCCAATTATTTATTCACGTTTTACATCAATTCCGCTACACGATTATAATAGAAGTTCAAATTCGTGGTTGAAGGCATGTTGATGGTTTTGGATGATTCCTCAATCCTGACTGATAATGAAAGAGGAAAGTAAATAGTAAAAGGAGAAACGAAATATTCATGAAAGACCTCTGAAACAGAATACCAAAATTACCAATTACTTAATACTGCTAACATATTTATGAGACATAACTCACATCGCATTATTCCTCGGAAAATTTCCAGATAAGAGTACCACAGAATGTTGCTTGTACTTGGTTCGATTCAAATACATTATACACGCTAATTCAACTGAGAATGAGAACCCATTTCATACAAACAAACAATACACTTACCTCTTCTAAATCCAGTTGATGTCTTCAGTCGCACAATTATACTGTTATGAGTGAAATACGAATCGAACCACACGCCTCCGCCTTAAGACCGATCTAACGATCTAAATGCAACTGAGCTAAAACTGAACTATGAGCTGTAAACAATTCACTCGTATTTAAAGAAATTATTATTATGATGATGAAAAAGCAATTGCAATAGGGTGCTTGCAGCGCTACGCGCGGCAAACACCCTAAAAACATAGGAAAGAACAAGCGACCTCGCGGATCGCGAGGTAGTAACAGGGTGTTTGCCATTGGGACTATGCAAATTGTAGAAGCGCTAGTGTAGGACAGGTATTTTTTGATAAGCGAATGATGCAATCTGAAGTAGTCTTCTTTTCGTTTTTCCCCCGGACCCGGGAACATAGAAGCTCAGGACGCTACACGCACATCCGCACAATTATACTGTTAAGAGTAAAATATGAATAGAACCACACGCCTCCGCCTTAAGACCGATCTAATGAGCTAAAACTGAACTATGAGCTGTAAACAATTCACTCGTATTTAAAGAAAAATGAAAAAGCAATTGCAATAGGGTGTTTGCTTGCAGCGCTCCGCGCGGCAAACACCCTAAAAATGAAGTTTTTACAATAATGTTAGAGCATCAGAAAATAACGGAGGCACTCGAATGCCAGAACACATAGATTAAGGACGCGCGCTACAAAGACTTCTGTGCTGACACATCGAATCCGGCGCAGAAAATACGCGTACTACTCTTTCATTCGTCTAGTTCTCGAGTTCACTAGACAGGTACATAGTACATTCATATTACATACACGTAATACGTAGATCGAAAAAGTCTTCTCGAGGGTCCCTATACACACGGCCGGGCTGTGTTAGACTTTACGAAGGATTGTCACAAAATCGTCCGGATGTCTAGTGCGAACGGGAGGAGGGGAAGGGGAAAGCGTTTAGGTTTCGGGAAAGGTAAAAGGAAATTGGATATTGGTCATCACACAGCATCAAAATTTTCGAAATAACGTTCCGTTCTGAATTTACGAGGAGAGTAATCGACTGATTTTCTGTACAAGGTTTGGTGTTACAGGTAATCGACCTTTTTGGTAAATCATTTGCGACATGTACGTATCTACTACGTACGTATAAATATTATGAGTTTCAGTCAGGTGCCGTATCCATTGCCGAATCTTGGCGGTCGCCGTTTCCGACGCGCGACTTTCCTGGGCAGTGGGTTAATGCTTTCCCCACGGTTTGTTGCGTTAGAAGTTTCCTTCTCTGTGCTGGAGAGTGTGTAGCCGCAGTTAACGTACTAGCCACGCGTTTGCACGACGTTGAGTAATAAGCTGTCCACGACGTGCACACGACAATCTCAGTCTTTTAGAGGATTCCCAGACATGTCATCCCCGAAAACAACTAACACGAGAACCGAAAAATCCCGAATCATTTTTTCCCGAGTACCAAAATCCCGAATCCTTTTACCCGAAGGCCATTTCCCCGAACGAACAATATTTCGAATTTATTTTCCCCGGAAACCATATACCTACCCCTAAAACGGACAATATCCCGCAGGTTGTTTGTTCCAATTATTTTTTACTCGATGCCTTACGGATTACGCGCCGCCACATTCTCTCCCTTTCCTTCTTTCTTTTTACACCTCCTGTCATATTGTTACATGTTCCTCATCTTCGTTAATGTACATTTATAACCTCTCCGATATACGTACACCACGGGAAAGGTAATCTCGGTTTTGGCGGCGACTAATTTTTTCCCCCCATGGAAATTCTACCGCTGGGTACATTTCTTATGTTCTCTCACCAAAACTGTTCACGGAAATGAACGAACTTCGAAAATGTAACTCATCGCATTAAAACATCGAAGAAAAAAAAAGCAACAAATTTTTTCCGGGATTTTGTCTGTATGGGCGGTTTTCTGTGCGAGCAAACGATGTGCGAATTTTTGTCCATTTGGGGACTTGGTCTTCGGGATATTGTCCGTGACAGGGAAATGACCTTCAGGTAAAAGGATTTGGGATTTTGGTTTTCGGGGAAAACTATTCGGGATTTTGGTTTTTGGGATCTTGGTATTCGGGAAAATGTCCAGGAACGGCGGATGTGAACACCCGTAAACAGAAATCAACGCGGAAAAGAAAAGTCGGACCATGGCAGCGCTGATTTTCAACAGTGACCTGGCGGTCCATTTCAAGGCCAAAAATGGAATATGCGACGAATAGCTGACTGTACCGCGTTCACTGGTAATCAGCTCTGTGCTACGCTGCGCCGCCTGTCTCGAAATCTTGAACATTTTCCCCACGTGTTCAAAAGGCATTTGTAAATTGGCGAAAATAAACTTGATCTCACCTGCAAAATCGAAGACCCAGAAAGATTGACAAAAAGCTCTTAATTTGTTTCAGTTTTTTTTTTTTTTTTTTTCATTTAATTTACGCAGAACATATTGCGTCGATTCGTATCGCCCGTTACATTGCGTTAAATATTTATTTCGTACCTAAGTATACATCCTGCAGCCATTTGAGAAATATTGCGGCGAAAGCGAGCAGATATATTATGCGAGCTATACAAATATACTCGTATGTGGACAGGTATACGCTAGGTACCGATGTGGCATGAAGATACTCGTGCTGCAAGGTAAAAAGCACCTAGACCTTGCGCAGTTTGATCTTGCGGATTAACCAAAATACACGACGATACCTAATTGTACCCTGAACAAAAATTGCGACAAAAATTACCTACCTAGTACCTACTAGAGATTCTATACTGACTATTCGCGTACTCTTCGACTATAAATAATTATAATACTATTCTTAATATAAATGCCTAGGCACCTACGGTTTGCAATTTTCACCAGAATCTGTAGTAAAAATTACACGTATTTTGTCCGTAAGAGCGCGTAAAACGCTAAGCGTTTGAGAATTGGGACGGAATTTCTAGTAATTTCAGTCCTAATGTCTTCTTACGACGTCAACGTATTGTATGTAGGTAGATTGTGGGTAGTCACATTAGGAAGCGTACCTAATCATTTACTTATACAATAATAATTAAGAAGAACCGAATATACGTCGTCTCTGTTCGTGTTCCCATTCGTACTCGTACGATATTGATAGGCCTGCCATAAATATGTCTGTTAGGTACTGCGCGTTTATAGGTTCAGCGCAGCATGACATCTGTACGTAGCTACGTACATATGTAGGTACATAGTCTTACTTACCTATCCTACCTGTCCGTATACATATAGCGTATTAATAATTATTATGTACTGAGGCTTAGGTAAATAAATGAACAGGTCGAAAACATCATATGATCGTTGGCGGAATGACGAGTTTGCTCGCTAGTATTTTTGTTGAAAAACAAAATGTACTCGGCGCAGGCCTGTATAGCTAACGCCAGGGCAGCCAAAGCTCAGCCTCGGCTAACAAGCGCGCCGTCCTGGCTAGCACATTCTCAAAATAATAATAATAATAATAATAATAATAGAAAGAGTGACACTGCCTAGAAATAGGGGGGGGGGGGTTGTGGAGTCGCGAACCAAAAATGGCTGCACAATAAACAAACTGATAACATCAGAAGATACTTTCAAAAAAAGAAGCTAACATCTGTACTTCACAAAGTAGTGGTGACAGCAGATAGGAGTTTAACAACGGTGCGAGTACAGGAAGAGAACCCAAGAACAGCGGATCAGCAAAAGAAAGCAGCATACAATGAAGAACTGTACGCCAGATGGAGGAGCAAGGTAATTCACGGAAGATACCCGGTGGAGCTTGAAAACGAGGATGTGGACAGACAGGCCTCACTCATGTGACTGACGGATGGCCTTTTCTACCCCGAGACAGAGAGATTTTTCTCGGCAATACAGGACGGTGTAATCAAAACAAGAAATTACGGAAAATATGTAATGAAAGATGGAGCGATAACTGATGATAAATGCAGGCTGTGCGGTAAGGTTACCGAGACTATAGAGCATATCATCAGTGCGTGCGAGAAGCTTGTGACCGAAGAATACAGAGAGCGGCATGATAGTGTTGCTAAAGTCGTACATGGGGCGCTGGTCAGAAAATGGGGTGTACAGAACGAAATAAAACCATACTGGGATTATGAACCTGCCAAAGTGTGTGAGAATGAAGACGCTGAAATACTCTGGGACCGAAGAATATACACGTATAAGACTGTCACCCACAACCGGCCCGATATAGTATTCAAAGACAAGAAAACGAAGCTGACCTATCTGATTGATATAGCAGTGCCAAATCAAAATAATATGAAGAAAACTTTGAGCCAGAAGGTCAGCAAGTACAAAGAACTATCATCGGAACTAACGAAGCAATAGAAAACAAAGACGCGAACGCTGCCAATAGTGGTCACAACAGTAGGAGTATTTCCAAAAACAACTGCACAGAATTTACAGGAGCTGGGATGCACAATAACAGAAATACGATCGATGCAGAAGGCCGTGATACTCCACACAACGCGTATAGTCAGGAAAGTCATATCAACGAAGAGACCACACACTGTCTATAGACTTGATCAGAAGATCCTCTAAGTATAGATTAGTAGCACCGGGAACAGCCCGTGATAACAAACAAATAATAATAATAATAATAATAATAATAAATAGAAACAGCTAAAAATAAAAAAAACAAAATTTGTGTTTTACCTTTATGGCTCATGTCCTGGCACACACAAGCGGTTAGCTCTACACGGGCCTGACTCGGCGTCTCGTCGTTCGAATTTATTTGTAAAACGCGCGAATCCTTTGTTTCTGTAGATCGTTTAATCGATCGCATTCGCTTTCACTCTTATTCTTATCGTTGACGATCAAAAAGCGTCGGACAATTCGAGAAATAGGTATTTCGTTTTAACTAACTTCGATTACGACCGTGCGCTTCAGCCGATATTATTTACCTATTTTCGCATCCGAGCAATTAAATACCCGGGCCTGATTTTTTTTAGATCGAACACGCGTAACATTTCGACCTTTATACGTGCATTGTACAACAACGTAGGGCTTAGGAACATATATAAACTCTCAAAATTTGATAAAATTCTCTCTCTCTCTCTCTCTCTCCCTCCCTCGCTTTTTTTGCAGGATATGGGGTTTTGTTTCTCTTCAAATAATTACATTGCCCCTCTCCTTCTCCCAATGGAAAAAATTCTGGCGGTACCCAGGTATGATACGAATTTTAGGAATGCAGTTCGACGTAATCCGTCATCTTGTTTGATTTTTCTCGTCGTTTCGCAGGAACGAAGAGCGTACGAGTGCCTGTAGCATAGGTAGATAGGTACCTACGTACATATTATATCGTATTTGTACAAGTGTTACGTTTAGATTAGTCAGTACGATGTGTCCTCGAGGAAGGGAAGGTTCCCACATATTTCGAACCGATGATTTTTATTTGTGCGGCCAGTAGCATAATCAGTAGTGCCGATGCTTTTCGACGAGACCGGTAGATTCTTGTTTTTTAAAAGCCAACTGAGTATCACCCTTCCTTGTTCGTTCAATTCTTGACGAAAAGTTCCATATTAGCGACGATTCAGATTTTGCGAGAATATTATTCGTCGATCGAACCGACCGCGTATTAACCTCCGGTGATATTTGTCGAGAATATTTTGATAACTGTTCCGTTTTTCTCATTTCCCCAATTGGATAGATTGGATAGGCTGAGCGATCACTCCTGAGCCGACCTTCTTGGTAATTTTTCAATGGGTAAGGTATCGTTCATTATTTTTCAAAATTTAAGTCGAACGAACGACGAAACCACCTATAATTCTTTTATCCTGTTTTTGACCAACGCAGCATCTTCTTCACCTATACAGATGGTCTCCAACAGCAGAATGGACACGGTTGTCCTTTAACGTCAGTCTGGACTGGCTTCCTGTCTTCTATCGTATCAGTCTTTCTCTGCTTGCAGGATATCTGACTAACTGTCTGTTTCCTATAGTCTGTCTGACTGTCTGTATCCTGGATGGATCTCGAGTTAACTGATCTGCCCACGCAGTTTCTTAAATTTTTCAAGGGTGTTCTTACGCAGGATGTCCTATCAATTTTAATACAGTTCGCTGGATAATGATTGCTGATGAAAACATAAAATTGTGTAATGAAGTTCCAGTTAATAATTGTATCTGTTGCCGCCAGTCTGTTTTACGCTATTTTTATAATATTCTATATCCTTTTATCCTCTTTTACGTTACTATTTCCAGTTTTCGACGAAATAGGGTCGCCGAGCGACTGGACTTTGAAGAAGATCTAGAAGCTTGGAAAAAAAAACGGAAGTTTCCATAATTAGTTCTGTGCTACATCTTGACCAATAAAACGCCGATAATACGTATATATACTCTTCCCCCCTCACAAAAAAACCTTACGAATTGAGATGGTTATCCTGGCTTTTAGTCGTCACCGTGACACTGATAAGAATGTGCTGTAAATGTTGATAAAATCTCCTACGTTGCTTATGACTTCGTTAGAGCACAACCGTTTTAGTGAATTTTCAATGTGCGTTTATGACTACCAGCTCGATGAAATTATGTAGATTTCTGTATTGCGCAGGTCTATTTCAAAGCGCGACAATGGCCCAGCTTGATACGAATGACATATCCAGTAATAAAATAACATTTCGAGACTGTATCAACGGCGAAGAAAGCAGTGGTGGCACAGTGGATGCGGCCACAAGTCCTTATTCTTCTCAAACCACCTCACAACTAATTCAGGTTAGTGCAAAAATTTGTTGAGGCTAGAAGCCGGATAAAAATAACGTACGCGACGAAAGAATAATAAAACTTGCGAGTTCTCGGTTGTTTCATCAATTTTAGAACTTCGCTAAAATCGTAATCATTTGCGACTGAATGCCGATATAGACGCTGTTCAGCAAGAGGGAACCAACTAGCAAAATCCGCTTTTTGAGAACACGTGATTCGAAGTTCAAGAACCATGTAGAAACTATATGACCCAGCATTTACTGATAAGCTTTTTTCAACTCGAGTGCACATTTTTGAATCAGGGGTCCAATTTGAAAAATTCTACTTTTCTTACGCTCTTTCCAACGATATAACTGATAACTCATTTTGTTTACAAATGTTGATTGGTTCCCTTACGCTGAATAGCGTGCATTTGTTTGGGTCTCCATCAAAGACGTTTATATTATGGTCTCCACTAGCTACAATTTATCCAGTACTTTACGTTATTCCCTCCCAGAAATTGATTAAAAATTATTATAGACGGTATATTAATATCTAATACCTCCAAAATTGAACTCGTAAAGAATCTCCGAACTTTTATGTTATTTTAATTAAGAGCGAAGTCAGTTGCTTGAGACACGACAAACTGAAAAATCCGATGCGCTTTCATCTGACTCTCAAACAGACCTGACGAGAAAAAGAAACAGCCGGGGATTTTTTCCTCAAGCTTTACACTCGCAGTGGAACGCGAACGCTGAAAGATTCAATTTTTTTTTCTCTGTAAAAAATGGTCACAAAATGAGAAAAATACAAATTTTCATGATAAACAATTGAAAGTTAGATAAAAATCGTCATCTATAGAACTAAATTTGATAAATAAGTGAAAAAACTTTCCCTCCTCCTCTCCCTATATCCTTTTTCAGACTCAAGTATTTGCGTTTATGATCTTCGACTCGATATTTAGTTGAATTTTCGAATTGTGTGCGCTTTGCCTGAATATCCCAAAGACGTTTATACTACTACACTAGATACCTAACTTTCTATCCTGCCGTAGTAAAATAAAGCGTACCCAAGTCACCGGTATAGTCATTTTTCCCATTTAAAATACACGGTGAATTTCGCGTGGAGGTGCCGTCGTTCAGATTTGAAAAAAATGAGAAATTAAAGGGTAGCATATTGTTTTTTTAATATTTTCCTGTTCTCAAGATATGAATGCATGGTTTGTCAAATTTTTAGATCGTTTTACTCAGGTAGAATGTAATAAGCGCGATTTAAAAATGACCAATTTCCCATTTAAAATGCATTGGAGCCGATTTTCTATACCGGTGACGCTAGCAGATGGGATACTAAAACGCGGGGTGGGTGAGAAGGGTTTATACTACTAGCAGGCTGAAGTTAGGTATCTAGTGTAGTAGTATGAACGTCTTTGGAATATCCTCATTGCGCACTCTAGAAAAATTTACTGATTTCGAAAAAATCTTGCATACCTTATTTGTAGACCAAAAACCACTTTTCGCACTATTATTGTCCATAACGTTTCGAGAAGTCGCGTTTTTAGCATGAATATGCTTAGTCATGAGCTAACTGCCAGAAAACGGTGCAACGAAAAAACGACAGGAAATTTCGTAACGAAGAAGCGCCTCATGAGTTCGTGTTGTTAATAGTAGAAATTTCCATGGAGATCTATTTATTTAATATTTATTACCGATATTAGCCATCAAGTTAAAAACTCGAGACTATTTGTCGGTGAAATATCAGTATTTATCGAGTCTTGACCGTTGATTAAATATGAAAATATTTCGTTATTTCAGGTGGATGAACACGAGATGCGAGAATCAGAAGAGACGACTTTTAGCAGGCAGACAGCGTTGCGGCAGTATTCCTTCTTTCAATTGCGAATACATCTGAAATGTGGCAAGGATCTCGTAGCCAAAGATAAGAATGGTAAGAAGCTATAGTGTGCTTCTACATATATGCTAAGTACGTAAATTAAACGACAGGTAGCTACTTGTGGAAGTAGAACTCAGCCTGCTTGCTTAACCCTATGCTATGACAAGAATTCCTGAACAAGGATGATACACGCGGATTTGTAAATGAAATACATCCGCTACTATCGATAACATAAATTCGATATCTATCGCTATATCGCGGAACATAGGCAGCTATATATAGGTAATATAACGTATAATAATTCGGAATAAATGCTTCGATTGGAGGTGGGTGAAGGGTACTTTTTCTAACGTTAAATTCGATAAGTAGATATTAACAGCTGTCTCGATGGAGTATTTCACAAGCTTGTAACGTGGCTCCCCGAAACTGATTTCAGGCACCAGTGACCCATACGTCAAGTTCAAAATCAACGGCAAGCTAATGTATAAATCGAAAACGATTTACAGAGATTTGAATCCATTATGGGACGAGACTTTTGTCTTACCAATAGAAGATCCTTTTCAACCTGTCCACGTGAAGGCGAGTATAACAAAATAATAAATCCTCGAACATTCATTTTAACAAATTCGGTATCGTTTCTACGTTAGATATGATGCCAATTTCGTTCGTTTCAAATTTGTTTTTGATCATCTCCTGTTCTCTGCTATACCAGAAGTGGAGATATCTTAAAATCTCTTGGACATCCCCCTTCTCCCCGGGAAAACAATCATAATCGTGCTATGCGGGCTCATTTACCCGTGTAAAAATTAACTGCTGAAATTCCAGAGTCTAGCCTTCTTCTGCTCTCCTCGCTTCAAATGAAAAATGTTTGCGTCTCCAACTCTGCGCCATGCGGCAAAAAAAAAACAAAAAAAAAACGCGAAAAGCAGCCGAACCAACTAACCGGAAGACTTTCGATTGTTACAGGTTTTTGATTACGACTGGGGCTTACAAGATGATTTTATTGGCGCCGCGTACCTGCACATGACGCAACTGGACTTGGGCACGTACGTCTAATTTTCGTAACCAGCATTCCTACAGGAACTTCGTTTCTCCTATTCGCCATTTTTATATATGATATACATACATGTTGCCTACCGTACCCGAAATGTAGGGTGCCTTTCTGTCGCCATCGATACGATAAATTGAGGGCCTTCCACGAATGCGAATTTATACCTTATACGAGCATAACCAATAGATGATTGAAAATTTGTACTTAACAAATTTATGGGCAAATATTGAAACGATTCACGCAATGTCACTCTCGAGACCGTAGAGCTAGTAATGGCAATCAGCTTCACATTCACACAAACGGGGGAAAGAGGCTAATTTTTGAGAAATTCATAGCTGGAAAGGGAATTGTACAAAACGAAATAAAAAAAATGAAGAAAAAAAAGGAAGAAGAAAGAAGAGGTAGAACGACGAAAGACCGAAGAAACATCCTTCACCCAGCGCCGAATCCAACAATCTTGTATCAGTTTTGAATAGTCTATAGTGAGTTTTAAACTAGATCCGAGTTCAAAACGAAGGCCCTATATTTTACAAACAAATTCCGCCGCGATTTTGTCTTAGGATACTGGTCCTCATTCCCATCCTGTCGTCTTAAATTCGAATCACGACGACGGAAACAGATTAACGGGACATTGCAAAGATTTGTACGCTGATTGCGAAATCCATTTTGTTTCAGTCCTCACGAATTGACTCTCAAACTCGAGGACAACAAATGCACTGAGAATCTAGGCGAGATCATTCTCACCGCTACATTGTGGCCGCGGACGCAACAAGATCGAGAACAGGTAAGTTTTCTTCAAGTTTCCGCAGGACCCGATATGTACACGAATACATACCTACTTAGCGATTAAGTTTTAGCTATACCTCGCAAGTCACATAATTTCAGACCACGAGTACTGAACAGCCGTATTAATCTCGTTAAGAATCGAATCATTCTGTTGTAAGTATGTTGTACTTTTGATGAGGAAGACAGAAAAAACTATCTCACCGAAGTATACATATACTTGTATAGCGTGTCAGTTACTTCTACTGCCCGACACCCATAGACTAGTCCACTAAAACAAATTTTTTACACGCACTCGAAAATCTTATGAATAGGTATCTAATGAATCATGAATGTTAAACAACGGTCAACGCCAAAATAATGAGCGCGTTACATAGAACCGTCTACACGTATCTATATGTACTAAAGGTACCATAATTATTATTTTTCTTTTTCTTTTAAATAAGTGGGTAATAAGTTAGTGGTGTAGCCATTTAACAGCTGAGAGTTCAGTTTGCAACCCCTGGAACTAAAACATAATTTTAAAACGTACAAATAAATTATAGGATATAACCGTAGTTGTGTTTAAATGTTGAAAAAAATGAAACAATCAATCGGCGGTTTGATGAACTTTTAATGGAGGAGTGCTATGAGAGGTCTTTCAGAAACTGGCCTTTCCTATTCAGTTTTTAAAGGAATTGTCCAAGATCAAGTGATAGGGTCTAAACTAGTTCCTTGAGGAGGAGGGGAGGAAGAGGAGGATATCAACAAAATCCCCCCCCCCCACTTGAAGGTAAACTCGGGGGTTTGGCAACTTCAAAATTTTAAATGGAACGGTAAATCAAAAAACAAATCTTTCAAATAAAATATTCTTATAAAAAATATTCCCCTTGAAATTAAGATACATAAAAACATTATAAAAAATCTACGTTTTAATGCATACGATCTGAAAGATGTTCGTGTCAAACGTTTGTCAAAAATCAGTCTCCCCCCCCCCCCCCGAGTACGGTGGATTAGGACATATCTTGAAATGAGCAAAACTGATTTACCTAAAAAAAAAAGTCATTTAAATAATTCTAATATCAATATTTTTCCAAATAAAATGTTGCATACATACGACAAAAAAAAAAAAATCGACAAATCGGATAGGATTTGTCGGGATAGAAAAGGAACGTACCTACATTAAGCTTTACTTACATCTCGAAGCCCCAGTACCCACCAACTCGCGAGAGCGTAGGTTTATTGGAGAATTGTTATTGGTCGTATCTGTCTGTACTCGTAGTGCAAGTTACATTTTTCACTGACGAAATAATTCTTGTTTTAGTACTTCCAGAAGAATTTCAGATCGCAAGATGCCACTAAGCGATTGAAAAGTCAGATCTGGAGTTCGGTCGTCACTATCGTTTTAATAAAGGGTACCAATTTAATGTCGATGGACTCGGACGGATACAGTGATCCATACGTGAAATTTAGGTTAGTCATTATGTACTTACACGAGATCGTGATAGTTTACACGAGTAAAAATTTCGAGCAGTTTTAGCCTTCGAGTGACTGACGGATCTCTATGGTGGGTCGTAAAAATCGCGGCAAAACAGCTTGAAAAGCGTTGACGTTCATTAAAGAATGATAATGGCGATGGTGTAATTAATCATCTAGTTATTATTCTCACATATCTTAATCGAGTTAACGTGATGGATCTAACGGGTTCAATGAAGAAGAAACCATGCGTGGCGGTAGACCGTACCTATTAGCAAAGAGGGAAAGAGAGAAGTAAAAATAGGATAGGTATTTCGAGCGTAAATGTGGTAATAAAGTGCAAAATTCGAGTAAGAACGATCGAATTTTAGAACTGCGAACATCTACTATTACATGAAGAGGTAGATAAGTGCCCGATGCGCAAAATCCCACAATTTATACCCGGGTAACTAGAGGGTAACTAATTGCGTAGTATCCCGCCAGTTACACGGGTAACTAAAGGGGAACTAGGGTAATTCGATGGTAACAAATGGATAACTTATTGCGCATCGGGTGTATGCAGTCATTTACACTTTTTCTAAAAATAATCTTTTTTCGTTTCACAGGTTAGGAAACGAGAAATATAAGAGTAAAGTATCCTATAAAACGTTAAATCCGAAATGGTTGGAACAATTTGACCTCCATCTGTACGAAGACCAATCTCAAGAGCTGGAGATTACTGTTTGGGATAAAGATTGGACTACCGACGACTTTATGGGAAGGTAACGACATTATTGACGAACACGATGTCGGAAACGACTGATTCGAACACCTGAATTGATTCTACTCGATCTTTGATATTTCTTACTTACGTTACGGGAAAATGGACCGACGCTATTTTATTATGCACCCTTTACTTGTGGGTATAAACGTGCGGTAGAACAACGGAACGTAGAGGCATCAACATCAGCGTTATTCGATAAAAAATATTATAAGAGCGATAATACTCGTAGTTGATAAAGCTGACTCGTCAGCAGCCTCCTACCCCGATTCTATTTTTTTGAAATAAAACGCTACACGAAACCACAACTGGCATTTGAAAATTGAAGCGGCCGTTCATATTCGGTAGCTGTAGTCCCGGTTACCTCGAACAGTACTACCGATAGCTTTAACGGGACTTTCAAAATACAAATTACCGTTGTCACAAAAATGCTTTCGATTTAAGGAAGTAACTATACTTTCTATGATCGGCGGTTCGGGCAGCTTGTCCCAGTGCCTATACCCTCGCTTAGCGGCTGTGGTTCCGAAACTCTAGTCATACTGCTCAATTAATATTCTGCTAAGATTTGCGATTATAGGAGCAGCGGCTATATTTCGAATATCCTGCAGGTGTACCGTGATGCTGGACTCACTGGAACGCGAACGTACTCACAAAATCACGAAAGAATTAGAAGATGGTTGTGGAACGATTTCATTATTGCTGACAATCAGCGGCACGACTGCTTCTGAAACCATATCTGATCTTACAACCTACGAGGTAGACCCTAAAGAACTGGGTACCATAATCAAGAGATACGTGAGTATAAAGAGCTGAGGTAGGTAGACACTAGACACCTACCTACTTAATTAAGTACATAGGTATATTACTTTGGAAAATCACGTCAGTATTATTTTGTTGCTTCACTCACTTTTGGAATTGTCGGAACTGACCTCAAATCGAGCTAAACGCACATCCGCAAAAATAGAGTAAAAAATATTCTCAAATTCGTCGCTAACTGGAGAGGAGAGTACTGCAACGGTGGTTCATCCCTACAGGTGCACCCTAAATTGATGAGTACGATTTGAACTACCCGTTAGACCACAAAAATAAAGTAGCTACGTTATAGATATCTATAACTGATTTTGTCCATTTGAACACGTTTCAAGTTCAGTGGTTATCTTTTGCCTAGGCTGTGTCTCGAACATTCCATAATCTCAAAGACGTGGGTCACCTTACTGTCAAGGTGTACAAGGCTCAAGGACTCGCTTCGGCCGATATATGCGGTAAATCGGATCCATTTTGCGTCGTCGAACTGATCAACGCTAGATTGCAAACTCAGACTGAATATAAGACTTTAACGCCATCTTGGCAGAAAATTTTTACATTGTGAGTCGACTAGATAAACATAAACATCCTTAATTGTAGATTACACCGCGCTATATATATTATAATGTGGGGAACTGCTTAGTGTAAGACACTGCGCGTCATTTTATTATTATTATTTTTTTAACTTTGTGTATTCTTTTTAGTAATGTGAAAGACATACATTCCGTCCTAGAGGTGACTGTTTACGATGAAGACAAAGACCACAAAGTCGAGTTCTTGGGTAAAGTGGCTATACCGTTATTGAAGATACGCAATAATGAAAAACGTTGGTACGCCTTAAAAGATAAAAAGCTCCGAGGTCGAGCAAAGGGGAACGCTCCGCAGATTCTTCTAGAAATGCATATTATTTGGAATAAAGTAAGTTACCTACCGACTTAATTAACCTCTACTGGACACCCGAGCAGTTACTAATATAGCGAATGCCTCGTAGATAGGATACGACTATTTTTTAGTTTTGTACATGGGTAGCAGTTATTTACGCATACGTACTACTCTGCTTAATTGTAAGCACAGTAAAAAGTCAACAATAATATGTCATCATTCGTCCGTCTTCTCATGCTTGAGAACTGGTGATCAGTACTATCAGTTCAATCGGATTTCACTGACCATGTTTTTCCAGAGCGTTCACAAGTCTTCTCATGCACTATGAATTAACGCGTCCAGAGTCCTTTCGGTCGTCTCCTTGACTCGATCAATCCATCTCTTTAGTGATCTTTTACGCAACACTATATGAATCAATGTGGCCAGAGTCCTTTTTATCGTCTCCTCAACTGGATCAGTTCATCTTTTTGATGATTTTTTACACGCACACTAGATACGGCTCTCCACGTTTCCCTGGACCACTAGGTTCTCCTCTAGTTCTCACCCAGCCGTCGAATTGCATGGCCAAAGAAACTGAGTATACGCTGATAACACAATGTGGAAAGGCTTTTCTCAATGCCAGGCTTGTTGATAATTAAGCTGTTAGTTTTTTTTTTCTCGGCCCATGCTATGCGGAGGATTCTTCTGCAGGATCCACACTTTAAATGTGTCAGTTCTCTTTCGGTCTTGCTTTTAATGGTCCAAATTTCGACGCCGTGCATAAACATTGAAAATATCAAGACCTGAAGCAGTCTCTGCTTCGTATTTCTTATGATTGCTCAATATATCCTTCCAGATAATCGTCAGTTTATCACTTTATTCGAAAGGGGCTGTACTTTAGCCTACGGTTTTTGCAGAAGCTAACGCAAGAGGTCAAGTCGACTTGATCGATATGCAGTCATATAGAGATGGCTAGTTTAAATTTA
Organism: Acanthococcus lagerstroemiae; assembly: GCA_031841125.1. Classification (NCBI taxonomy): domain Eukaryota; kingdom Metazoa; phylum Arthropoda; class Insecta; order Hemiptera; family Eriococcidae; genus Acanthococcus; species Acanthococcus lagerstroemiae. The sequence goes on from CM063106.1 coordinate 82,733,595, forward strand.
TTATGAATTATCAAGATCACCAGGTTAAATTTTTACATTTACGTGCTTTCAAAACACAGTTCCGTTTCGACGTTCTTATCGCAAACACGTTCAAGTATTCGATCGTGCGTTATCTTAAACCAGCGTAATCAGTACTTTTCTTCCGCCGCATTGCTTTCGCGTCCGTAAGTGCTAGCCTTAGGGCTGCCCCTGTAATGGGTAGTGAAGATGAAGTGCGCAGGATGCTAAAGGAGCTCCAAGAGAAAGTGAACCAACTCGAAATTGCAAATTCTCGATACGAAAAAGAAGCCCAGAACCTGAAGAACGAGAACACGCGACTTAAAAATCAACTGGGTATTCGTAATTATCTCAAGAAACCTCCTGATCAAACATCATCGAAAACATCAACCGATCCTACTATGGAAGCAGACCAACCACTACTTGAGCCCGACAAAGCACGCTCCCCGAGTGCTGACAGCAGGAAGCCGCCTCCGTTTTTCATCAGCGGCATTAAATCTATGACTAACTTCAACAAGCTGCTAGCTTCTGCGAAAATCGTCCCATATGAAATGAAATCCCTTGCAGATGGTGAGCTTAAACTTATACTAAATAACTCAGACGACTACAGGAATTGTCGCGTAATTTTAACAGATGCTCGTCAGCTTTCCGAGACTGATAGGAGGACCCTAGGAAGTATTAAGTTACACACTTTCCGACTTCACGAAGAAAAGCCCTTCACTATATTTATCAGAGGTCTTCACTACTCCACTGACATATCTGACGTGATCGCTGAGAACTGGCTACCTCTGGCCATACAGTCACTAATATCATCAACGTGAATATTAAAAAAAGAGTTGAAGAGAAACAAGTCACGATTCAGCTTCCGCTGTTCAAAATTGATCTTCAGGTGAACGACAACAACCGCGATGTGCATAATTTGACCAGCCTGTGCCATTGTCGAATAACCGTCGAGCCACCTAGGAAGGCTGGCTCCATCCCTCAATGTAAGAGGTGCCAGGATTATGGGCACTCAGCAAATTATTGCACAAAAACACCGCGTTGTGTTAAATGCGGAGCTATCCACCTTTATAAGGACTGCGAAGTTCTAAAGAGTACCCCAGCTTCCTGCTCAGATTGCAAAGAAAATCAGACGGCAAACTACAGAGGTTATCCTTATTATCAATCAAAAATATCACCGCATGAAACTCCAAGGATTACAGCCGTAGAACGAATTCGTTCTGCTACCAATAACGAACGTCACAATTCCGGTGGTTCCTCGTACGCAGGAGTTGCAGCTACCACTAGACAAACCGACCCAACCAAGAGTCAACCAGCTCAGTCAGAGGAGTCCCAAATACTAACACTTCTAAAACGCCTAGAAGCATCGCAAAAAGTCATTGATGAAAAGCTTACCAAGCTGAAAACCCGTGTCTCCATCATCGAGTCTGCTACCACTCCTAGCCCACCCCGCAAACGTAATAAGAAATGAACCATACTCCCCAGCTAAAACTCCTTTGCTGGAACGCGAATGGCTTAATAGCCAGAATACCGGAGCTTGAAGTCTTCTTACATCAACACGACATAGATGTTGCACTAATTTCTGAGACTCACCTGATCGACTCATCGCGATGCCCGAAAATTCGTAACTACCTTACGTATCCTGCCAATCACCCTAGTGGTCAAGCAAGAGGCGGCTCGGCAGTGCTTATCAAGCATTCTATATCACGATACGATGTCGGTGCCTTCATCTCACCCAGTATCCAATCATCCGTCATCGGGATTGAATTTAATAATCACACATTTAAACTAGGCAGTGTTTATTGCCCGCCTCGTGCAACTCCAAATAAAGAGATCTTTTTGGAACTCTTTCACCACATGGGAAATCACCTCATCCTAGGAGGTGATTTCAACGCGAAACACCCTACCTGGGGCTCTCGCCTTAGCACGCAACGTGGCTGAGCTCTTCTTGAAGCTATCACCATACACAAGTGTCGAACCATCCCGCCTGCCGGACCTACATACTGGCCATCAGATCACAACAAACTTCCTCATGTGATAGACTTTTTTATATGCAAAGGTATTCCTGAAAATCATACCTCATCTGAAATTACAACTGACCTCTCTTCTGATCATGTACCGGTCATTTGTAGTATCACCAACTCCACGGTGTCGTCCTCCGTACACCACTCACTAGTTAATAAATCCATAGACTGGGACTCATTTCGTGAAACTGTGGACCTTCAACTCAACCTCAACGTTCGTCTCAAATCTCCAGAAGAATTGGACCAATGCGCTGACTCACTCACTGTACTGCTACAGCAAAGAGCTCAAAAGTTTACATCATAAATAAGCCACACATCTCCACCACAGTAGTCTACCCCTCTATGATACGTAATCTGGTTCGTGACCGGCGGCGGGAAAGAAAAGCATGGCAGCGTTTCCGCATGGTTGAGAATAAGCAGACCTTCAATCGGTTTTCGCGCAAAACTTCCGCAGCTATCAGCAAGTGGAAAAATGATACTTTCAAATCATATCTAACCGAACTGGCACCTACCAAAGAAGCAGGTTACTCCTTATGGAAAGCGGCCAAACGACTGCGTCGTCCTCCCCTCGTGAAGTCCCCTCTAAAATGAGACAGCGGCACTTGGGCTAGAAGTGATCACGAAAGAGCTGAACTCCTCGCGCAGTACTACTCCAAAATTTTCCAGGTGAATGACATTTTGTCAGATGTCGATCCCCTACCGCTACCACCTGACTTAGGTCATATCAAACCTGCCTCTCCGCTAGAGGTCGCAAAACTTATAGACCAAATGACTGCTCGAAAGTCTCCAGGACCTGATCAGATACCACCAAAGTTACTGCGTGAATTACCTAGAAGAGGCACGGTACTAATTACGTATCTAATCAACGCTGCTTTCCGCCTACGGTATGTACCAAAAGAGCCTGAAAAACTGCCAAAATCATAGTCATTCTTAAACCGGGAAAACCACCGGGTGTCCCTTCATTTTACCGTCCAATTTCTCTTCTTTCAACGATTGGAAAACTCTTTGAAAAAATGACTCTTCGCAGAATACAGGTGATCATTGAGCGGAATAACCTGCTACCAGAAACTCAGTTTGGTTTTCGTAGCCGTCATGCAACGATAGAACAGATACACCGTGTTGTCCACGTCATCTCTCAGTCACTTTAAAATCTTGATTATGCGCCCTCAGTATTCTTGGACATCAGCAGAGCATTCGATCGGGTCTGGCACCAGGGACTTCTGCATAAAATCCAACCGTTTTTTCCTGCCGCACTATGTCGGCTGATATCCTCCTATCGCTCAAATCGGGACTTTCATGTTCACATCGGTTCCGATCATTCTGGTCAACATCCCATTGCCGCTGGTGTTCCACAGGGCAGCGTCCTGGGCCCTATCCTATTTCTTCTCTTTTATATATGGACATCCCAAATGCAAACAACGTTACACTGGCGCTGTATGCAGATGACACAGGAGTAATTGCTCACGATAAAGACTACGACGACACAGCGGTCTGTAACCTCCAGGCTTCGATTGATCAAATTTCAACATGGGCCAAACGCTGGAAAATCCGATTGAATGAAACTAAGTCTATCAGGATTGACCTTGCTCTTCGCCCACATAACTACACGCCGACAATCATTGATGGAGTGCCGATACCAACTGCAAATCACGCTCGTTATCTCGGCCTACACCTGGATGCAAAACTAAATTGACAGGAACATGTACGCGTCAAGAGACAACTCCTCGAACTTCAATTCGACCGTTTTTACTGGCTTATTGGCCGCCGCTCAAACCTCAACCTCGCAAACAAAAAGTTGGTCTATGCGTCAATTTTCAAACCGATGTGGTCGTACGGCTGCGAGATTTGTTTGACTCAAATCGCTCTGTTTGTTGTTGAACGATTTCAGATGAATAAAGTTATGCGGACAGTTACTAATGCCCAGCTACACACAGATTTGGGCCTGGACACCATTAGCGACACTATTCGAAAGAAGGCCAAACAATACATACAGCGACTGCACAACCAACCTAATACGGAAGCCGTGCTACTTCTCGAGGAAACAGTCCCAAATAAACAAAAAAAAAAAAATAATAATAATTTACGTGCTTTCAAAACGAAGACCGCTGCGGAAGTTGCTTACAATTTAATTGACATTTTTCATGAATTCAGTGCCCCTCCCTGTTCCAATCTGATAATTATCGCGAATTCGTAAATGCCATTATCAGTGATTTGGAACTGTTACGGCCGGGTTTCAAGACTGTACATAGTAAACCTCGGCATTCTCTAAGTCATGCAGAGAAGTATCGAACAAGCAAACCGCGATGTTGAGGAAATGACGAGAGCTTGGATGATTGACAATGGTTCGACTGCCTGGTCTGATGAATTATGTACGTTTTGTCCAATTTCAAAAGTATTTGGGGCGCTATTTGACAGGAAAGCGAAATTAGAGGTATCAGTATGATGACGCTCTACCCCCCCCCCCCGAAGTTATCGCGTCTGTGCAATCCGAAGAAGAGATGGATAACGCATTGGCGTCCGCGACCTTGGTACAAGCGTCTACATCAGAAGTAACCGAGGCTAACGCAGAGGAAGTTACACAACTGACGTCAGTACCAAAAAAAAGAGAACAGTTCGTCTTTGAACGATAATGTGATGCTGGATAGGCTACGTACTTCATCCATCAAGAGGAATCTAGATGAGGGATACTAATGCCTGATGTGTATCTCTATTTCGGGCTTAGTACAAGTATTTTGTACAAAGTCCTTCTTTTTCAGCTTGGTACAAACTTTTCATACATTTTGCGAATGGTACAGCATTAATTGTACCAAGTCCATATTTCGGGTTCAGTACAAGTGGGTCGTTCGATTCACGCACAGTACAAAAATGCTTGTATCATTCCCGATCTGTACTATTTCAGGCTTGGGACTTACATATTATACAGAAACACAGTAATAGATAGGTAGGTACGCCAAAAAGAAAGAAAACACAACACAAAAACAGTGGCCGAGTTGCGGCTAACAGTTTGCCGTTGTACCCAGACCTTTCTTTCGAAAATGCGTATAATTTCGCACGTTTAACCGTATAAAAATAGTGTAGGTAGCGATTCGACGTCCCGTGTTACTTTTAGATGCCAGCCTGCAACCTATAATATTACTTTCATCTTCTTTGTCTAGATTCGAGCATGCATACGAACGCTTAACCCCAAAGAAGAAAAGTACATGCAAGGAGAGATGAAATTCAAACGACAAGTGTTCGTGCAAAATGTCATGAGAATGAAGAGTATTATTATGTATTTCATCGAACTCGGTAAATTCATTCAGTAAGTACCCTCCGCCTCTTATTATAATTGTTTCGGTACTCATTTTATCTATAATGTAGATTTTTAAGGGTTTGAAAACTAAAAAGTATTTGGTAATAGATACCCACGTAGAATACTTCATTTCATGCAACCGGGGTGCTCTCTCAGAAATTTTTTTTACGGACAGGTAATTATGAGGGAAAAGTAGGAGTAAGTATAAATAATATTTACCCTCAATATTGCTTTCTTAGGAGTTGCTTCGAATGGGAATCGTACATACAGAGCCTAATTGCATTAGTGTCGTTCATCTTTCTCTGTCATTATGCTGAACCATACATGCTACCAATTGGTCTGTTGCTCATCTTCTTCGCTTGTTACATTGTAAGTACTCAGGTAATCTGTTAGGTTAATTGAGATTCAAATAACGATTGTTGAATTCCTTTTCAAATTCGTGAAACGTTTACAAGTGTGTTTTAAAATCAAAATTAAATGCTTCCTCACTAGATACAAAAAGTAACCGCTTCTACTGGCGGACGCAGTGTGGCGGAAGAAGACGAAGAAGTGGTCGGAGAGGATGATGACGACGACGACGATGATAAGGATAAGGTAACCAGTGTGACTTTCAACCGTAATTTATTAGCGCTTGCTGGCTTTTTGGTAGTGGTCACGTATTGCGATTTCCTTTGCTTGGTACGTCAAGGCATCACTTCTCCCAGTCAATCTATTCGTACTCTTTAAATTTAGAAGTATGATTCAAAAGTTGAATTTATAGTTGTGCAAATGCATCATCCATGATACTGCGCAGATAATATCGTCGCCTCGGTTTAAATACCACGTCTGTCCATATTTAAGCAAAATGGGATTGGCCTGGTTTTTAATGTAAAAAAAGAATGGAGGAATTTAAATTTAAAATCCTCGTAAATCGAAAGTGCAATTTACCATTTCTAGCTACGAAACTAAACACCTTGGAGGTCATTCATCCAAATTTTCTATTCAGTTTTTTTGTTTTCTGACGTTTATACATTTTTGGACTTACGTGGTATTTAAACCGAGGCGACGATATGGAATTTCTTGCACACGTAGAATACTTGTCTATTAAAAGCAGGGTACCCGATTCCCATTGCAGCGAAATTAGTTTTGCCAACCTAGTTGTGTTTTTTTTTTTTCTCGCGAACTGCTACCAGATAAACAGTGGTCCCAATATTAGCAAAAAATTAGTAAAACTTTTGGGCCAATTTGGCAATTTTTTGCCAATACACGGATTATTGGTAATTTATTTGACATCTGCCTGGATGGGAAGAAACTAATGATTTCAAAGATGGTTGAACGGAAAACACAGTAGATTCTCGTTCCTTTTCTTTTTGGTTTGTCAAAACTCAACTTTCTGTTTCGTTTCAAATCGTTCACCTCTGATTTGATCAGTTTCCGTTTAATTCACTGATGCGTTCTGTCTCTGTTTGTTTACCATAGGAAAATCATATTATAAAAATTTCACGACCTTTCGACATGTCTGTTACCTACGTATCTACCTGTGCTTATATAACTTATATTCATCATATTTATAAGTCTATTTTAAATGTTTTTATTTGGATGCTTTTAAGCAAAATCCGCCCAAGCGACATTTGTTGACAGAATGAGTTATTAATATCGTTAGAAAGAGAGTAAAAAGTAGAATTTCTTAAAATTGGGCCCCTGATACAAAAATGTGTATCCACATTGAAAAAAGCTTATCAGTAAACGCCATGTCCGTCAACCGGCATTATTTGTTGGCGTTTAATATTACGTTTGCTCAAAAAACAGGACTGAACTCAATTCTTCCTCGGTATAATAAATTAGCCCTACAGTCTCCAGAAATTATTGATATTTTTTGTCTAAGAAATATAGAATTCCGCAAAAAAATACTGCTTTAGTTACCTGTCTTTCTATAACTCACCTGATGTTCTCTCTCCACACCACTACCTATCATTGCTTTTTGTTCTGATATATCGTGTGTTTCCCACCCTTCCCATCTATTACCTCCCCAAACCGCTTCATTGCCCCCTTCTTTCTTTACGTCACTCCCCCTCTCGTTATTGACAGTTTATATTTTACTATTTTTAAATAGTTAATAGTTATCCTCTACTTTTATATCCCGTAAATGGCCATATGGCCGTGTGGAGTAAAATAAACTAAAATAAAACATTAAAAGTGCATACATCTATTTCGAACGATAGGTACTCATTTTAAAAATCGAAACATGTTTTATTTTGCTATCGTAGGAAGAGAAGAAATCATTGAAAGAACGATTACAGGCGATCCAAGAGGTGACGCAAAGTGTACAGAACTCAATAGGATACATCGCATCGCTTTGTGAAAGTGTAAAAAAGTAAGTAAACGGGCGAGATTTTATTTCATATCAAGTATTGCATTCGTACATTCGTAGTTAGTAGAAATGCAAATGATAAAACGTACGTATAATTGCATAAAGTATCCGTTTATATCGGTATATCAGGTAATTTTCACTAATATCGGAGCGCTGGCATATTTTTGTTTGAGAACCGGTATACATATATAAATGTTTCCGAGTGTCTCCAACATTTTAAAAACTTCCAAGTTTCTAAAAATATTTTTCAAATTTTCTGAAATGTCTCAAATTTTTTGAAAGTTTTTTGAGATCTTCTTTTGAAAAGTTTCTTAGAATGTTAACAGGTATAATTACTACGGTGAACCGGTATTTTTTTTTTTATGTAAAAAATCTGTGATAAAGCATCGTAAATTTCCAGTAATTTAAGTTGTAAGTAATACAAAAATTCCCGTGATTTTTTTGTTTGTTTTTGTTTTTGTTTATTATAACCATGCCGAAATTCTTCGATATTGATTTTTTTTATTCGGCATAATATATTTTCTTTTGGTCAACCAAAATTTACTTGACATTTAAGCATTTTGTTTCGGCTAATAATCAGTTGCACCCAAATAGGGAGGGGTAAGTTTTGTGATAGAACAACGTATAGCGGATTAACGTAGAATGATAGAGAAGAACAAAAACTGTTAAAAAGAAGAGGCCCTTTTGACAATTAAGAATGAAGTGGGTAGCAGGGGAAACCAGGTAAAGGACAGATACGAGTAAAAAAACCAATACACCAATGGCACAAAAAACTGAGCCACCAGGACAGTCCGATAAATACCAGAGGAAGAACTGAGAAAACTGGAACAAACAGAACAAATCGAAATCAAATACCTGTAGACGAGCAATGGTAGAATATTTGCGAAAATGGCACCGCATACCAGGTCCCGACTCCAGCAATCAGAATAACACCGAACCTGAAGAAAAGAACTATAGCGCGCTAATTATAATCATCGTAGACAAGTTGATTAAAATTGACGGATAGGACACACTTGAACGGTTGCGGTGACATATGTATATGTAGCTATGCGGGATAGAAATATAAGAGACACATCCCGATCACAGCATACGTAGAAAAGCGACCAGCACTGCACTATGCGAAAGAAGAATGAACGAAAAGATCACAAAACTCCGAACGAACCTCAGTAGAATGACATAGCTACTGCATGGCAACAGCAGCAGACGGCTGGAAGATCAGCGCAGAAAAAAATGAAGGAAAAATATCGGACGCGCAGCAAGCATACAGAAGACAACGGCTCAGTTGGAAAAATAATGGACATCATTAAGTAAAAACTGCGTCCTACAAGCCGAAAGACTGCGACGATAAAGGACGAGCAACAAATGGAGTTTGAAATAACGGAGTAAGTATTCAGGAAATCTTCTGCAGCGGGCTCAGAAGAAACAAAACCCGTAATAAGAGAGACGCCGAAGAGAGAAACAGTAGAGCAGTACTGGAAAAATTTGTGGTCCTACGAGGTGTAGCGTGATGAAAACATACGAGCGGATGGAGATGACGAGGATAGACGTAGACGAGGTGAAAGAGATAATGAGACAGCCGCATGTGTGCTACGTGAAGTTATAGCGCAACACGCACGCTCAACTGGAAATCACCGCGGCCTGATAAGATACACTTCTGATACAAGCATCTCACGGCAACCGACTCAGTAATCTAATGAGCCAAATATTCAACGGATACCACCAGGTATCGCAGTTTATGACAAACTCATACACGTTACTTCAAGTCGAAATCAGAAACCGCAAATGGACTCATCAAATTACTGACCTATTCCCGATATCTGTCGCCGATCCGCAAAATACCTATTTACCCACCAGCTGCATCATCCACGAGCAGGGTTGGATAGGCTCTAAAAAACGGTCCGGGCGATTCGGTCACTAGCGGCCCACAAAGCGAATTCAGAAGCGAAGGCCCTATTTATTTATTTATTATTTTTGTTTTTTTAATTCTCAGCGAGAAAATGAACCCACTCCTCACGGTGTGTGATGTATCAAATTGTACACATTTCCTCTGTGGAATTGATATAATTCTAGTTAGTTTCTTCATTCACAAGTCCGTAAAGAGTTCCAAAAAAATTTATAGTAAATTTCAGAATTAAGACTATTGCCGAAGGGTTCGAACATAGATATGTTTGTATTTGTCTAAATACAAGTAAGTATAAAAACAGAAAAAAAGGTGGGGAAAGAAAAAATAAAATCAATAATATTGATGCCTATAACAATTTAAACTTTTGGTAAACATTAATCCAAAAGAACTTTTTTCAAACTGGGATTCACGGAGACTACCTCATCTAAAATTTCCTTAAAAGGTAGATCTTCCAAAATTAATATCTTTATTCAAAAATATTACCATCCGTGCATCTAAATTCTCCATTGTAATATAAATTAGAGTTGCAAATGTTCGCACTATTGCGTCTTTGAAAGAGTGATCATGGAGATCTATCCATAAGCGTGTAGCAAACTTCAACTACCATTACATCGATTAGAAATTCACTTTCAACGAAAATTTGTCCTAAATTTAACTGCATCATCACCAAAAATTTGAATTATAATCAGTTCTACTGGTAGAATAATTTCTACTAGTTTCTTTCCCATCCTCAAGATAGCAGTGTTTCTTTCTATTTGAAAGTACACATGATCACTTTTTCATTTTCCCCCGCTAACACCCGTACAGGTGATTTTGCAGCGCACTCTAGTGCAGTTTTATATTCCAATACCCAGACGATTTCTTAATCGATTCCGGATGTAACTCAGAGCTGAAAAAGTAGTTTCACAGCCGACCTGCACGTACGATAAGGTTAGGGCATACTGGTACCTACGCTTTGAATAGGTTATTATAAGATGCTGCACGCAGTCGATATTTTTTCAACACGTTACGTTAAAACAACAAACAATGCAGCCCGTATTGGCTCTTCTCCTCCACCATCTCCTCCTGTTCATTCATGTCTTGTTCTTCATCATCAATTACTACTTCCATATCTGCAGGATCGATATCTTTGAATTTTTCGTAGTAATCAGGTAGACCAATTTTGAGGTGGCTCCATTTGGCTCTAAAATGAATCAGCTCGTTTTCCAACACTAGGCATCTACTTAATTTATGTAGAGCAGTTTCAGGTAGATTCTCTGAAAAATTAAGAAGGTCAAGACAATAAATATCTGCATACAGTTCGGCATTATCAGAGAAACGTGTCTGCAACTGTGAAAGTACTGTATCAAAGGCAACATTGTGTACGTTCATATCAAAATTTGAAAGTGGAGTAGATGGAATGTAGTAGTCGGTCCCCTCTTCGCCAAGAAATTTTTTTCTCTTACGAACTCTGATCTCTGGGAAATTATCTTGAAGATTAATTCCATCAATAACTTCACCGTTGTCAAATAACTCTTGTAATTCGGAATTTGCCCAATCCACATATATTTTTGCTCCCTACACCACATCGTCAAAATTAGGAGATTCTTTTTCCAGAGTTTTTCTGGTAGCATCAACCATTTGTTGGGCACATCAGAAGTGCATTCCCTTGGTCTGCAGGTATTTTAATAGTGCAGCTGTGCTTTGGAATATTTTCAAGAATAATTGAGCCGTTATAATGGTTTTATAGGTAAGTAAAGAATGCATCAGGTTTCTTGTAGTGCTCCTGGCTTTGCTCGAAAAGTCTAGAGGATTTAAGTCAATTCTGGAGAATGCGGTCATTATTGTCACATATAATGAATTCTAAGGATCTTTGAATGAGCCAAAAACCTTTTTGAGTGCCAAATCTTTGGCCCACCACCTTTCACCAATAAGATTCAAAACGCGTATCCCGCCACACGTCCATACGTATGTAAGAATCACGGGAAAAGACTGCAAGTTCGTTCAGTAGACCCCATAAAGAAACTGAAGCTGTAGAAATTGAAGTAGTATACATCATCACTAAATTCAATCTACGTGCCTATAACACCAAATGTGAACCAGTATACTTTGTGGGGTTTTTTCTGGAGCCAGGCTGAGAATCCATTATACAGCCTCTTCAATTTGATGCACCATCCGTTGAACAACCAATACACTTTGTGACTTCAATGCCATTCTCCTCTAAATTCTTTGAGACTAGGTCACAAGAACCTTCACCAGTAGGGTTAGTGGTTCCAAGATGACACAGTAAAGTTATTTTTGGGTTTAGCTAATCAAGTTTTTTTTTTCAAACTTTTTTTTTAGCTGGCAATCGCCTTTCGCCTTATTTTGCATAGTAAATTTTTTCTCTTTCCATTTTTCGGTTCGCGGCCCACCGGGCGATCGCCCGGTGGCCCTATCTAAACCTGCCTACGAGATACGAGAACACTGCAGTAAATACAATTTTTTGGTGCTGTAATCGCAATCCAGATTTAGGCAGCTACCTACACAATGTCTAATTCTAAACTCGATATCGTAAATGGAGTAGGTAATAAAGGATCGTGGAATATCATTCGATAAACATTTAAAATTCGAAGACAACATTATCTATTAATATACGTAATCACCTGAGCGAGGAGAATTTTAGGATTTCTTATAAGAAATAAGTAGCTACCTTTTTTAAAACAAAACAGTCCAGATATACTTATTATTTGCAGGTCAGGTGATTCGTCGTACATGCTGTGTGTCGTATGCTTTCTTTGTCTGCTGGTACAATAGATCTAGGGATTGCTGATTCGTCGATTCTCGAGTGAAAATTTCTTCTGACTGTAGGTACCTATATCGTCTTATGATGTAAGTTTTGCTGATGTCTGTTATTTTACGGCCGCTCAAATCTCGGGTCAGGTTCTGCCTCTCAATTGCGGCGTTCGGATGAAATTTCCTGGCTTAGACTAGACATTCTCTGATTTTCTTCTCTCGATCTTTCAGCCATGATTTCGTCCACCTAATTATTCTAGATGAGTACGTTAGCAAGGGAATGGCGTTTGTGTTGACTGATGCTTTTGCTCGATTCCAGCTATCTAGTTTGATGGCGACGATCGTCTTCATTCGGGTAATAAATTTCTTTGTGAGCGCGTTCCTTTGATTTCCTTATGCTCTGTTCTTCTTCGTTGTTCATACCCTGGGTATTTATATACGTTTCGGCGGCTATTGTAACCGATATTTTGCTTCTGCTATTTTGGAGTCTTCCTCATCGTCGTTTAGAGTTTCCTTTTGCCGTATAATTTTGCCATTGTTTGTGTTCTGTATCTGGTATTTATCGACACCGAATCCCATTTTTATATTATCTGAATTTTGAGAAGCTTCTCTAAGTTTTACTAGTTCATAGAATTTTTATTCTGTCCGTCCATGGAGACCTTCGGTTCATCCGCAGAATACCTACCTACGTACCGGAGATGAATTATCGACGTGTTTTCTCCGCCTCTGTTCCTGATAACGAAGCGTAAGCCGTGTTCATCACAAGTGAGCTAAACATATCTCCCTGAAATGTGCCACGTTTTGTCTGAATCGCTCGCGTTTTCATTACCCCTTCAGGCGTATTTTGATTCATATTTTTGTACGCCATCGTGTCCTCAGTGTCGTCAAAACATCTTCGTATGTGCGGCTGTATCTTATACCCTGTCAGCACTATTTGTGACAAACCGAATCGTGCGTTATCTGGCAAATTTATGAAGGCAGTTGTAATGTTCTGCTTTTTTCTTACACGCTTGCTCTATCACGACCTGGTCAGTCATCACTTCTTTATTGCACCTTGTTGCTCCACGCTAACATTCCTTCTACAATTATTTTATTTTTATTTAATTCTTGAAAACTTTAAAGTCTCTCTCCCTTTACAGCCGTAACCGGCTAGTAACGAAGAGGGACTATAATTAAAGACCCCCCCCCCCAAAAAAAAAAAAAGATAAATAAAATAATAATAATAATAATAATAATAAAAATAAATAAAAAATGAGGCAGCCTCAAAAGGATGGACCCTGGACCCCCGCCCTTATCACAAGATAGAGCTTCCTATACCAGTCGGCAGCAATATTTATACAATCATGTCGGAGATGCACCGCCGGAATTCCGATCAATACATCGTAGACGATAAAAGGTAAATTTTACATCGTAATTTGTGAGTGCACGCCTGGGGTCAAATCTGTCTATTTTTTCGACTCTGATAGGCGAGATGGATCAGATATTTTGCCGTAAATGAGATTACGAAAGAAAAGTAGAAAAGCAGTGTAGATATCTTCATGCTTTTGAACCTTTCCATCTCAGATTCCTGCATGAATTCCTTGTAAAAGTTACCGAGTTGAGGAATTAGTCAAAATTTTTGTGATACAGGTGTACCTCAGGCATATTTTCTGTATTTTCTCTATTGTTTCTCTTCGAGTTGTCCAATAGCAAGCAACCAGACAGTAGATTCATACTCCACATGCGTGCCGCATTAAGTATCGAACTGGAACAAGGAAGCGCTGCAACAAATGAACAACGCCTGGAAACCGAAGAATCTGCATGGGCGATACCCGGCAAACTATAGAGGCATATCAATCTAGGAAAGAGTCACGACTATATGGCTCAAGACAGGAAAACTGTTCCTTGGAACGAGCCCTTCATCGTGGCGATACAGGACTAAGTCATCAACACGAAGAACTAAAAAACTGCTTTCGCTTCGCGAAAGCAGTACCGACTTTTCGGCCTTCGGCCGAAAAGCACTCGGAACTCGCTTCGCTCGTTCCTCGTGAAATCGAGACACTGCCGACACGTTTTAAGTGGTAAACGTTTTAGAAAACGCAAATGTCGACAAGGACTAGTGGTATTCGGCCGAAATATTTAAGGCCATTCACGTTTTAAAAAACGCAACTCTCGACAGAGAATAGTATTATAAAAAATATAAAACTACCCGGCTATCAAAATTAGAGTTCGTATAAATTTGAAATCGATACATTCAAGGCGGAAACGTGTAAGACCGAAACATTTGTATAATACAACAGAACTACGCGGCTATCAAAATTCGATTTCGTATAAATTAAATCCCAGTACCTAAGTCGCCTCGCGCTTCTTATGCTGAACTTAAATTGAGGAAACTCGTGAACGACTCAACAGATTGTTATCAAACTTTCACCAATACAACTTCGAGTACTTCTCTATAATGTACCAAAATTTGGAATCAAATGATTCGATAGTTCCTGAGATTTTTGTGCCACAAATTTTGTCCTCAAGGAAAACTCACGAACGGCTCGACCGATTGCCTTCAAAAGCTTATTTTAACAACTTCGAGTACTTCTCCATAATATACCAAAATTTGGAATCAATTGATTCAATAGTTTCTGAGATTTTCTTCCCACAAAATTAGGGTGTACACATATAAACATATATATATATATATATATATATATATATATATATATATATATATATATATATATATATATATATATATATAGGAAACCTGAAATTCAGCCACTATTACAGTCGTGTTCTAAACACTCTGAAACGCAAAAAAAACATTGCCCCCGCCCCCAACTTCACAACTGTGACGAATGTAATACCTCCCTTTTCTTCGAAAAGTCGGTAAAAAGTTAATCCTTCAATAGGCCGTGGAAACGGATATTTGCCGAGTATCTGGAGCCACACGCACACAAATCACTCGTTAAATTCACATTCCATTTACGCCAAAAACTAAACCATTCCGTTCCGTTCACAAAAGGGACGCGAATGGTAGTTCCGTTCATTTTCAGGAGCGAGTGCCTAGTTCTTAGCTCTCATTCCCTACCATTGCACTCTTTTACGTCTGTTCTGTTTTTATTGGGACTATACGACTATGATTATTGTAAGATTGACTCGAATTTTTCAACTCATCAACTCGTTATTCTTATTCGTTTTATTTTGAAGGAAATAAATAGCGATACTTATTTTCTGGCTCTTATCTCGAAGAAATAACGCTAGTTGGTCGCTAGGCGTTTATTTTAATTTGTATTCCTTATACTCGCGCTGGATTGATATGAAGGATCAATGGGTCCATTAAGGCGGGGCGGGCGTCTGACCGGAAAAGGGGACCTTTAAAATGAATATGAAAAGTAGGTTAAAGGAAAAGCGAGACGAGAGGGAAAAAGAACAAGGAGGCGCTTCCTGAGATATGCCCCGAGGCACTTTTCCCTTAAATCCGACTATTCTCTATACATGTGGTCGTGTGGGGGGGGGGGACTGATGTATATTTTTGATCTTTTTCCGAGTCGTTCCTCAGTATAGGCATGTCAGAAAGTTCGACTACGCTATTACAGAATACCGTATCCTATACTGCTGGGATATTTACGAGAAAACGTTCACACTTTTCCGAACAGTTATTAATTATTATTTCATCAAAATTACGTTTCACGAAATAATATACGAAGACGGTAATATACAAACAAAATCTGAATTATTACCTACAGTGATTTCCCATCTCTAATTGTAACGAACTGATAATCTCTTTTCCACAGCACATTCAACTTCACGGTGCCGTTTCTCTCCTATTTAGCTATCGTACTGTTGTTCGCCATAACGATTGTGCTATACTGGATACCGATCCGTTATCTGATAATGATGTGGGGAATAAATAAGTTCTCCCGAAAACTAATCAGGCCGAATACGATTCCGAATAACGAATTATTGGACTTCTTATCTCGGGTTCCAGATGATGAAGATCTGGTAAGTCAGTATGCATTCGCGATATCTCACGTCACAATAAAACTGCTGTCTGGACGCACGGTGTACGAAGGTACCTTAGTACCTACTCACCTGTTACCGTTGTTTCAGATTTCCTATCGCGAGCTGAAAACTCACCCGATAAACGACGGTGTCAGAAGATCTAAGAGACCTGCAAAAACGTCTTAACGACTTTCCACATTTTCTTCGAAGCTCGTATTTACGTATGTACTTTTCTATTTTCGTTACCTTTGTAAGTTATTTTTCAAGTCTAATGAGAAGTTATTGGAGTACTTCAACTTTGTTTGGTATTTCCGATGTTTCATTTTACTTGTTTTTCCGCCTTCGAAGTATTACTTTACATGTGTTTTTTTTTTTTTTTCGTTCATTTTGTTATTTGCCATGGTTGTTGATGATTTTGTTGTTTTTAAATTTTCTATCGGTTATCTTTTCCCCTTTACATTCCGTTTGAATTTTTCAGCATTTTAAACTTTTTACGAGCTTACTTAAAATTTTGTGATATTAGTCGAATAAATTATTTTTGTTTTTTGCGCGTCTGTATCTTCTCTCTCGTAATGGCGCTGACAGTGAACGTTAGACACGGCTGAGGGTGTGATCGGTAAGTCTTGAGCACGGCAAATCCGAGTTCAAATTACTAATACGAATAAAATGTCGTATACTACGAGCACTAGCAGGACTGAAGATGAGAAGCTAATTGAAACTATCGTGTAAAATCGTTTAATCACAAATCACAATTAGGTATCGAGAAATTGATTTAAAATAAATTATAATATCACGTTTTGAGAGAAACAAAATTTTTCGCCGACACGGAAGCGAACTTGTTCGAATAAATGCGCATTTACTACCTTTCACGCTTCTCCCACCCCCTCCACCCTCGCACGTCTCACCGAATTCCGTCATTATAGGTAAATTCGATTCACCAGAAAATGTACGTATGTACCTACCGACTCATTGAATCCCGAATTTTTCGCTCATACGACAAATGCTACATTTTCCTATTTCCCTATAATAACGGTAACTTTCCGCTCCACGTTACTCAACCACGTGGCCAACGCTTTTGAACATATAAGCTTCTCGCGAACGTACGCTATTATCTTTTTAAGCTTAGGATAATCAGTTCCACGCGAATATTCCACTGCAATCAAGACGGCCCAATTTTCGGCCACATTTGGATATAAGAACACCGCCTTCAGCGAGCTACGCAAGCATTCCCTCGATTTACCGGCGAGTAGATAGCTCAGACTGACGATCGAGCAGATCTGTACGAGTCAAAGATTGAAGAGTTATCACGTGGTCATGGTGAAGTACTTTGCCGCCCATAATAATAATAATAATAATAATAATAATAATAATACTAATAATAACAATAATTCATTCCGACATTTCCGAAATCTCAAGTTTCGTCCAATCAACTTTTGCATTCCTGGATTTATTTTTCCTTCCGTACCTTTTACAACGAATCATGGACACCAACAAGAGAGGACCTTCCATCGAATTTTCAAACAATTGCCACGTAACGTGAAACCTTACTTTTAGCCCAGTTTAAAATAACTTTTATTCTTGCTGCACCTCCAGGAAATGTATTGGTTCTGCAACGCTCACAGAACTATGATTCGTCAGTAACAGATTATATTACTTGCACCACCGATACGGCATTGCCACGGCAGCAGAAAACGAGCCAAACACACTCGTTCTCGATACATAATGTGACCTTTTAATTCACGCAGGTTCGATGACAAATACATACTTTTTATATACGTGCACGGAAAAATAATTTTTCCGCGACAAACGAATTAGCGGAAACGCACCGTTACCAGAAGAGTTGAGAAAAATTATGAATTATCTTCACTAGTGGCGGTAACGGCCAAACCAGCCAATCAGAAGCAAGAAACAATGGCAGTGTAGAATGCACACACCTGTGTTCAAGACGTGTTTAGCTGTGTACGTTTCTATACGCCAATCGCACACTGCAAATGCAGCGAGTTCTCTTCGTTTACTATTTGCGAATAGAGTATCGTCTGCTTTGTTTTCGTTAACGTTCAATCAGTTGATGTTAACGAGAAAAGAGACATTATTAATATCTTTAAAGAAATCTTCAGGGAAAAAATTTGGCTCCGTGCACTTATACATATAAAAAAAAATATTGTACGGTACGAATGGGTCAAAAACGCGTTTATGCTTGTTCTGTTGCCGAACTCGCGTTAACGCTCTTTTCCCCACTAGTACCGTAATATATAGTACCATCATAAAGAAAACCGAACAAATATCAACGTTTCATTCGATTCAAACCGCAAAAAACTTACCTTCGATATGTCGATGGATCCTCGTCCTAATAAGATAGCGCATCTAGCGTGGTAAGCCGTAGCGGCGCTGTAGCCCGTGTACTCTCGTCGTGCCGAAAAGATCAGGTGCAACAACAGAAAGCATAACGACAGCCATACGGATGCATCACCCGGATGGTTATAAACGAACTTACTCATCACCTTGATCGCCAATTTGAAATTGCCCTGGAACAATAAGGTCGACGATTGGCAATAGAGTATAGGTAGAAACTTTGCTTCTAAATTTATACATTCAACCGGAATAACCGAGCCAAATTTTGCCAAACATTGAAAAATTACAAGATGATTACCGCACACTATTCTATTAGCTATTTTCGCAGTCCCACCAACAATACATCTTGAAACGAAGATCGAGGCAGTCTAGAGAAGAAAAGGAACAAACCTACTGATCGTTAAAAAAAGAAAATCGCTATATTATTTGGACGCAGTGACGTAGATCAACATACTTGAAAAACTTCGCAATACGCGTTGAACAAGGCAACGTGTTGCGTGTATCCTTTGTCGTTTTTGAAAGCCTCCAACTCTTTCAGTACCAACTTGGACAACATCAGTTGTTTATTCAGCATGCCAAAAGCGCATGCAGCGAACAGACCGTACACTGGTGTTGGTTTCAAACGAGTGCTGCAACCCAAAAAAGAAATCGCCTAAATTATTTGTTATCTCCAAACTAATCATGCGGCGCAGAGTCAACCAATTTCAAGGAACCAGAACGAATTAACAACTAATGCAACTGATAAAACGTTACGCTCTCCTCTTTTCTCGACATTAGAAATTCTTAAATACGATTACAATAGGGTTTCGAACGAGCAAAACTACTTATGTATTTACCGTCGTGTCGGGTTTTAAGACTTACCGTTTTGATCCCTGATAGACTGTACACACAGTACAACTATTTGTACATCGAATTTCACGTTTTACACAGTACGAATCAACTTCGATACCCCTCCATTCTCCATTATCTGATTTGAATTTCCACGTCCAACACGAAATGACCAAATGACAAACGATGGTCTTACTTACCACTCCAAAAGAATAGTTTGCGCTTCTTGTTTCTCATTACGCAAATAATGTAACGCCGCTATCGCGACCATCACTTGCGCCTTGTAACCATCATCCGGAGCCAGCCAGTGTATCGCTGACTCGTAACTGCTTAATGCCTCCTCGTACTGACCGGCTGAAAATATTCGGTTCCATTTTCATTTCGAAACAATAATAATAATAATAATAAAGGTATTCTTAAAACAGAGAGAGAAACACTCATAGAGAAAGAAGTGGCACCGTGATTACAATCGTAGGTACTCAAGAATGGCGTGGACAGGCTTTTCCTTTCCGTCGGGTTCATTCAGTCGGAATTCTTGGCACGTGGCAGGTATTATTCACATTAAAGGGCTGCAGAGAAAGCAAGAATGCTTTTTCGTTTATGGGCACATGACACCAAAGATTCAGCGGGATAAAAGGTATGGCAGGCTGGCAGTTCAAACTGTCGACGCGATTTCCAAGCTAATTCGATACCTCCCTCTTACTGACTACGTCAGAGCCCACAGTGCAGTGTCTTCTTTTCCTCTTTGTATCTTATTAGTTGTCTAGTTGATCGAATACGTACCTAGGAACAAAGTTAATGCGAAATCGCATTGAGCGGAAAAATCAATCTCCTTGATCCGCTGAAACGCGGCGATTGCTTTTTCGTACTCGCCCGTCTTACGTAACTGCCGACCCAGATTGGAGCAGACAACATCCGCATTCCGATCGTCCACCTTCCGCAACGAGCTTTCCGACAACAGGACGGCGTTGCGATTCAGATTACATAATTCCAACAGCACCGCTAACATGTTCGTGGCGCATGCGTCATCCGGGTAATGAGCTAGTAGAGTATTGAAAAATCAACGACGAACGACTGATGTGATCGATTGTATTGAGAATAACGAGTATACGAAATTTTCAAGCTTACCAGTGTACCAGGTCAGCACGGTGACAGCAACCTGCACACCGTACATTCTTTTAACGAGATAATAGCAACGGGGTTGTTTTTTATACGTATCCCAATCTTTCAGTATTTTGCAAATCCATTCGGCGAAACCTTTCGCGCTTTCTTGATGGTAACCTAATACGGTCGAATGGTAGAATAGATCGGCTGTTTCATCGTGACCCACCGATTCCGCAATCATCGCCTGAAATAACGTAATTTATTTTCAAAATTCAACGAAATGGCCATTTCCGTCAACTCTGCAACTACATACACACGTTCGTAACCATGTTGGTCTTTCTGACCGAAAATCGGTTTCATCGCGAACCGCTGCGTTATACGCAAAATAGGTGTACGCTAAGTTACCTGACCGATCCACGAACGAGGATACTTTGGATCGGCTCTTTGAGCAGCCTGAAATGCTTCGTTCGCCAGCTGGATGTCATCAAGTTGCAGATACAGCAAACCCAAATTACTCCATGACATCGCGCTGTTGCTCTCCAATTCTACGGCTCTGATAAAACAATGTTGGGCCAACGGAGCTTTGTTTATTTCTACAAATCAAAGAACAGAAAAATTAGGTTAGCTTTCGCGTACAAATTTCGAATTAGCGAATTCAAAAATACCAGCCGATAGCCTAAAATGCAACCGCCATTGCGAGATACATGACGAGTAGTTGTGTCATCCATATCGTCGTAAAATCTCCAGCTTAAAACCGAATTTACCTTTGCTCGAGGCGATTACGCCCAACAGATTCCAATGCTCCCAAGACTTCGAATTTAACGAAACGCTTTTCCTAGCTGCGGCTAACGCACACCGTCTCTGTAGCTTTCGGTCGTCTTCGGTGGAAGCAAAATTTGCACGCAAGTCGTAACAGCAAGCGATGTCGTGCCACAAATAGCTTATGGCAAACTGGCTGTTTTCGCTTATCTGCAACGCTACCGCATAGCATCTGCGAATCGACAACGGCAAAAAATAAATCTCGACTGGTCTAACGTTCCAAGATAGCCGGTCATATCGAACACAACCAACCTTAACGAGAAGTCGAGTAAACGATCTCGACAAACAGTGCCACACGTGTGACCATCCGCTGTACCATTCGAATCGTTATCGAACAAAAAAGAAGGCAATCGCAAGTAAGATGATTTTTCCGGAAGACGACACACAAGAATACACGCATCGGCTAATAACTGCCACACGCAGATCAAATTATTTTTCTGCTTCAGAATCCTGCGGGTAGAACTGACGTAGAATAACGAATGGAAATTTCTGCTCGACTACAAAACTAACATTAGCGTTTGTAATCGGAGACGTACTCAGTTAGAACAGTGACCGCTTCCTCGCATAAGTCTCTCGCTGAGTCCAACATTCGTCGGTCGAATGAGTCGCGGGCGAGCGATAAACATACCTCCGCTAAACCCTTCAGGGCCGGCACATACGACTGATTCTGCACAACTAGCTGACGTAGTTCCTTTATGCTTTCATCGTGCAGCCCGATCCGCTATTATCAGTTAATCCCGGGCGCATTAAAATTCTAAGTCACGCCCACTAATCGATGTCGTACTTTGATCGTAACTAAGCCGATTAACGTGTTACCTGTTTCACGGCCGCGATTTGAAGCGAAGCATACAACGAAGTCGAATTCAGTTGCAGGCTCTTTTGGTAACATTTCAAGGCGGATGCGAACGAGCCACGGGCAGATAATGCGTCACCCAATAGTTCCCAACAGTAGCTGCGGCAAATAAGTTGGACAAAAATTAACCATACAAATACAACCTACCTATACCTACTCGATACAATAGTACATACATACTACAGGAATTATACGAATCATACGTAATAATCTGGATTCATTCAAAACTTTGAAGCCTTATCTCAATTGTTGTACGGTTAGTTCATCATTTGTCTTTCTTCCGTCACCATTCACATCCGCAACGATGGTTCAGTAAAGGATCTCACGATGGAAGGCCTACGTACTCAATTTCCGAACGAATAACTCATTTTCTCTAATTATCACTTCAGCCTCTCCCCCAACACACACACACACACACACACACACACACACACACACACACACACACACACACACACAAATAAACAAACAATCAAACAAACACCGCCGCCACCACCTACATTTGCTGAAATTCAACGATGTAGTCTAAACGAGTATCAACGAGTCTAACGAGTTTTTTAACAGTATCGACGAGACTTAAAGTACGCCTCACGAAAGCGAGAATAAGGTGCCAATTTCTCTTTTTCTAATTTGCTCTCCATCCGGGTCCTGGAATCCGCCCTTTCGAGCATTACTTCAGAGACGTCGGGGAGGCTGTTAGGGCTATGTTAGGGCTATCTTAGCCCTCTTCCCTCCTGGCCAAAAAACCGGCCTAGGTCAAAAATTCTGGCGAGTCGCTACGTGGGTCCGAACCCGGGACCTTCGGATTCTGAGACCAACGCGCTATACACTCGGCCAACCAGACCTCCAATAAGGTGCCACTTACACTGATCTGTAAAAGCCTTCGATGTTATACCACAAGGACGACTATTGGGAACTATCCAAGGAATGGGCACATGAACGGGATATAATATCTGAAATACATAGTTTGAAAACTATTTCGCTGGTAGGCTAGGCTTAGCAGAACCGAGATCGAGCTTTCTAATATTGAGAGCGGGGTATTTCACGGTAGTATGTAAGGGCCAATTGTTTTCATACTGTACATTAATGGCTGGCTGAAGTAATAAAAAACGCAAAAAATCATTATCTCCGCCGGCGACATGGAACTTCTAGTGGAGGAAAGTAACTACCAAGACATTCAAGATAAGCTACAATCAGATACATGAATTCTGTCGTAAAATGAGCAGATATTAAAGGGCTGTAATTAATAAGCAAAAAATCAAAGCCACACTATTCATCTTCATCCCCCCCCCCCCAATGGACAAAAAATAAAATATAAGTATGTATTAAGGTCCGTAACACTCTGAATGTTGCCTTGAAATTGCTCCGGCCCGGATATGTAGAAATCGGGATATGGCAGATAAATGCAAGTATTTAGGCGTTTGGCTTCAGAAGATGAAATGGAAAGAACATAACGTGTTTCCTTCAAATGGGATAAAAATTTACAACTTTAGATTTTCGTGAATAAGAAATCATTTCCCACCAGGAGTATAGAAATCCACGTACCTTGGTAGAGTCCCATCTCAGGTCTGGGGTGAAGCAGCGCAGAGTCACCTGAGAATCCTCGATAAAAATTGAAGGGCGGATAGAAGAAAAAACATTAACGAGATATTATAAAGACAGACGATGAGAGTGGAAACTGGGTGACAAACTCCGAATCCCTCTCGGCACACGGGTTTTCCAACTCTCAGTTACTAACATATACTTCCACTACGCAGACAATTTCAAACAAGATATGCAAAGAATACACAATACAATAAAAATGGAATATTCTTGCTTCCTGTTTTTACAAATAAATAAAGAAAATTTGCGCTGAAACATGTCATTCCAAGATTGTTTCATGATGCGCCTAGAAAAAAAAAGAAAAGAAAAGAAAAAGACCTCGGACTGTATAGGCATCCTGTTTTTGCCAAGAGAGGCATTAATACAACAACAGGTAACCTAATGTTAAACAGTTTTTAAAAGTAACGGGCACCCTCCGATATTTTCTCTCGGAATTGACAAAACTCTTTCTATATGTTGCATAATAATAAACATCTTTTAATCAATCTATCAATCAACTGTGTACAGAAGTTACTCCGGAAGGACGAATTTAGGCACTATAGCAATTTAACATCCGACTTTCGATATCAATTATCAATACATGATATAGATTCTATCTTCCTCTGGTTCCTCATCATGTCACGTTCGAGTCATTGCACTATTAACCTCGCAGTTATCGTGGCAACAAGGCGTCAGAGCTTTCACTACAGCAGATCAACAAGTATTAGCAAACGACAGAAATTTACTCGTTAGACCAGATACAAACGCGTGAAAATGCACTTTCTGATATTTAAGCAATTACGTCCATCCAGCAATAGCAAGAGTGCTCATGTTCGTGTCGAAATACAAAAGCAGTGATGAATTAGGATACGCCCCGTAGGACGATGAAATGAATTTACGTTAACGTGTGCGGAGACTGCGATTTTTAAGGTAGTTCAGAGGTAATTGCACCCTAGAATTCTAAATTTTTTGCATGTAAGCACTAAGCTTCAATAGATTTCATGTTTCTCTCTTTGATCGATTTTCATTTCCCCCCCCCCCCCAACTGCGATTACAACCAAAAATACATTCGACCACGAAGGCGTGTTTATAATTTTCTAGTAGCTAGTTTTGACAGTCTTCATGAGACTTCGCTCATTCTTAAGGCCGGTAAAGACTAGCCGCATGTATGGCCGTCCATACTTGTGCGCATTCGCCCGAATTTTGTTCGTTACATATTACATTACACGTTGCACTGCAATTGATGCGCGCTAGTCTGTACCGGCCTTCAGACCTCTTACATAGGCTAAACTAACAGAATTTTTGCAGTCTTGACGAGTTGTATGTATTAAGTTTCGACAGAGTTTTAACGAGTCTAAATATAGTCTCAACTAGTTTTTCTTCACAGTTCTCACGAATCTGGACACCGTGCCTTGAGAAAGTGTCCGAGCGCCAAACCCAAGATCCGCGAATGTTGCTTAAAACAACTGTTCGATACTAGCTATCAAGGGCTTGCCAATAGCCAAACCCAAAAATCATACCTATCATTCGGATCTGTTCTGACCGTCGAACGCAGACTAGTAACCGCCAACACAGCATCTCCACTGTCCAAATAGTGTAGACCCAGTCTCAGCCATGCCCACTTGCCGCCTTTAGCGGCAGTTACTTTGCTCAGCAGGTCAAAATTACTTTCCTAGGCACAAGAAACAAACAAACAAAGCAATGTTTTCGTAATCGCAAATCGAAGCGGAAGTTCATCGAAGTGCCCGAGAAAAAAATTCGAATCGTTTACTTTGGAGCCCAGCTTCCGGTATACGTCACTCAAGGCTATCCCAACTTCGTCCGAACGTGGATTGAGTTGAAATGCTTTCTGGTAACATCGTCGCGATTTGTTCAAATCCTGATTTACGTCTCGATAGTAGTGACCCAAATACAGAAACGCTTTATATACTTGAGGAGCCAGATTGGCAGCCTGAAATTCGAAAGAGGAACGTTAAAGAAAGTTTCCAATAGGTAAGCAGGTTTCACAGAGCAAACGGTGAAATTGATCAGACTTACTTTCAAGAAACAGTCCAAAGCATCTTCCGACTTTCCTTGTTCCCAGCATAACTCTCCCAACAACAACCAATGATCGACGTACTTCACTTCCTCGAGAACAGTTTCTTTCAAGTAGCAAATGGCTGTCGTACCGTTTACATTCGAAGACGTATACGCTGCCTTCAGGTATACAATTTCCGCGTCTGTGCTTTCGGTATCCAAGGACGTGAGTTTGGCTAGAGTCTCTTCGACTGTACTCCATTTAGCCAGCGTAATCGCGGCACGAGCAAGACATTTAAGAACAAATTTGTCAACCGAATTCGACGATAATATCTGCAAAATCGCCAACAGAATGAGATAATACAGTGAAAGTACACTATCCGAAGAATCCAGCGGAGGCAGTAAAAATATTGCAAAATTAAAAGTTTCCGTTTGGAATTTCACGATACAAAAGAAAGTAGGTCGCTAATGTAGTTTTGTACGTTCCATATTAACGAATGACTAATTAACTGAAAAAGAAAAGACAACATACGAACACTTACACTCGTACATTGTTTCACGCATCGTTCACACTCTTCCAGGGTTTTGCACCGAGACTGCGCATTCAGCAGTCGTTCTTCTAATGTGGTTACTATACCGGGATCTACATCAGCCGACACAAGATTTCGAGCGAGCGATATACTAGTAACCGCATCGCTGAAACAATGCAGCGTAAGATAGACGGCTGAAAGATGGTAATAGATGAGCCAATTTTCGTTACAGATTTCGCAGGCTGAAAATAAATTCAATCGATTATATACCGCAACGAGGTTATGTACCTTTATTTACATCGCTAATTCAAACTTACCGCGACTCAATATATCCCGACATCGAACGTAATCACCGACACCGTAAAACCAAACACCCTTAGCGATTAATCCGTTAACACAATCTTCTTTAGTGCTCAGTAACGTATCGCAGTATCCAGAGATATCGAATAAATTCGACTCGAAATTAACGCTGGTTGATAATTCGCAGTATACGTCGCATAGTAATTCCACGCAGCTTAAATCAATGTCCCTCGTGCTGTCAAACAACCTTTCAAACTCGACCAGGAACGTTGTATAGTCTTTTTGTCGGCGCAATACATCCAAGTAATTTCGAATTAACTTACTCGTATCGATCGAATCGTCACCTTCGATTTTTCGCAGCAAAACCTTCTTATACTAAAACAGAATTCAATTAAAGTGAGCGATACGAATACGAACGAATCTCGAAGGGTGCGAACTGATAACCAATTTGAATCACAGGGCAGCATACACGATCTCAGAAGATCGCTTTCAGTCACCCGTATGGACTCACAATGCTTAAAAGCAGTTCTGGAACCTCCTTGAAGCCGGAAAAAAACTTGTACAACGTATCCAGGACGAGTGAACGTAATGCCGAATCGCTGCTTCCGAGAAGTGACGCAAATTCTTCGATATTTTCGCCTTCCGAAACATTCTTCAACAATCCAGCAATTTTCTCACATATATCGACTTTGCGCGGTAATTCTCTAGATACATAATTCGAAATTGCACTCAGAAGGAAGAAACACGAACTACGTAAGAAGGCAAGTTTTTAACGAACTTTTCCAATAGTAGCAGATGTTTGTAAACAGACAGCAGTTCTCCACAGTCCACATCACTGACTTTCTCGTAATATGATGCTAATCCTTGCCACGCCAAGATCTGATCCGGGCTGATTTCAATGGCCTTCTTGTACGCATTCGGAGCTTCATTTTTTGCCGTGGATTCTTGCAACGCCGCTCCAAATATGACCAATGCCAGGTAGTTCTTACGATCAACCGTTAACACTGCCTGCAATTCAAATACGAACATGGATTTGGCAGACATCGCAAACTGTAACTACTTCGCGATAAGATGAACTGATTGTAAAAGGGGTCGAGGAAACAAGACATCGCGGCGGACAGAATAGATCAAGCGACACTACAATGGGCACATCCATGTAAATTTAGAAAAACGAACACTCACTTTGCACAGTTTTAACGCTTTTTCGACATCTTTATTTTTAATAGCCTCCTTGGCTTCCTTCAAAGAAACCTTGATCCTTTTCGCATCCATCATCACTGCAGACTAACGAACAAGCAGGAACTGAACCATTACATTATTGGTAGGTACCAACGTCAGGAGACATATTTGAATTTAGGCATGGTTCTAGTTTTCAACATCATTGAGAAGTAACATTAGTCAGAATTTTGATTCCGATGATCGGCGATTAATAAATTTTTATAAATCACAAGAAGAGAGGACGGAGAAAACAGCAATGATTAAATTTGGCAGGCACACAAGGGACAAGGATCGAACGGGAATTACAAATTTATTAGCTTTCTACATTCTACACAAAAATGAACTATTTTATCACAGTCATCACTACCACTACCACAGACCACAGTACTGCAGCACTACAGTTGGACGATGTTCAACAAAAGAGAACCAAGTAACATTAGAGGAGTTATCTGTCAAAAGGGCGTCCGTTCAATGTAATTCTTATGGAACGGACGCCCTTTTGACAGATAACTCCTCATGTAAACAAAATGAGTTATTAAGTATCGTTAAAAAATTCTAAGTTTTACGCTCTTTCCAACCTTACTAATAAGGTAGGTAATCTAATAACTAATAAGTAATAACTCATTTTGTTTACAAGTGTTAGTTGGTTCCCTTTTGTTGAACAGCGTCCAGTTGGACTCTGTTAAGCAAAAATAATTCAAGCGACAAAACCTGTTTTTTGAGAACACACATTGTTGTATCGGAGGTCCACTTCTGAAAAGTTCTACTGTTTACATTCTTTCCAACGATACTAATAAGTAATAACTCATTTTGTCAATATTCAATAAATGTCGCTAGTAGTCCTTTTTGCTTAACTGCGGCGTTTGCACATCGACAACGAGAGTGGACAACGAGAGTGGACAACGAGTCGATGACAAGCGACAACACAGCCAGTCAGTACTCATATTCGAGTCGGCGACATGTCGTGAACAAGCTTTTCAATGCTAAAAGTGGTTCCGGAACATGTCGCCGACTCTAATGTAAATCCACCATCAGCAGTGACGGGCAATATTCGGATTCCTCAAGTATGCCTCAAGAGTATCAATCAATAAATGGATATTTCTGAGGGGGAGAAAAAAATATGGATAATAATAATTAAATGGACGCTATTAAGCAAAACAGAACTAAGCAACAAAATTTGTTTTTTTGAGAACACGTGATTTGAAGTTCAAGAGTCATAATACAGAAACTATATGACATAGCGTTTACTGATAAGCTCTTTTCAAGGCGGGCACATATTTTTGTATCGGGGGCCCAATTTTGAAAAATTATACTTTTTACATTCTTTCCAACCGTACTAATACGCGTAACTCATTTTGTCAACAAAAATATCGCTTAGTTCAGGGCTGGTATTCCACTAGCAAAGGTGCACGAAGTACGATCGCACATGTACGATCGTTCTTATGGAAGTGCGCGCGTACCTCGTCGTACTCCCATAAGTACGATCGTACCTCTCGCGCACTTTCGTTAGTGGAATACCAGCCCTGTTTTGCTTAACAGCGTCCAAATATCAATAGGTACCGATATTTTTAAAACGAAAAAAATATTGATATTTCTCTCGAATGGAGTGTCATATAGCATAGTCTGTTATACACGCCCGCATCCTTTTATTAATCCGCATTCCAAAATCCCAATCTCAAACATCGAAGCATCAATATTGTTTAAAAATACCGATATTTTCGAAATTACTTTTTACAATGGGGCCCATCACTACCGATCAGTTGGTTCCTACAGTCTACAACTCTACAGTAGTAGTTCCTACTTCCGAGTGCTACATACACTCAAATGCTCAGATGAAACTTTGCAGCTGGAGACCGAACTGTCGACTAGTTTGATGGTGCGGAGTTGCGGCGTAGTCCAGCTCCGCAACATCCGACAAATTGTACTCCAAAATTCCAAATGAGCATATTAATATCCAACATTTATTGTAGTGGCCTTCATTTCTACCATAACCTATCTAAATTAATTTAATACCACGGATAGGGCTCCATAGTTACACATAGGTAGTAGAAACAATCCATCATTTCGTTTTGGCTGAAAGCAATTTTAAAAATCGATCATAATATCGAAAATGACAAACTTTTTTTAGAACGTGGATTATAGTGGCGGATCTATTGGAGGAGGAGGGAGGGGGTCGAGGACACCCCCTTTGGGCTGAAGAAGAAGAAAAAAAACATTGCGAAAGCACGTGAGTTTTGAGTTTTTCTCCTATTTTTGAGTATCTGCAGCACTACAGTCTACAATATTCATTTTGAAACGATTTAAACACATTATGAAACTAGTCCTCAGAAACTATTTGAAATGACATCCATCTCGGTTTTTTTAGGGGGCGGATGTGGAAAAAGTTTTATTTTCAAAACATATCCTCCTTTTAAAATTTCTAGATCCGCCACTGGTGGATTACAAATTCAGATTCTGTGTTCCAACTTCCGTCTGGTAGCGCATAGAAATATTATATTTCAATTCTGATAGTTACCTAATTTTCGTAATTTTTTACAAATACATACACCAATTTGAATACACAGAATGTAAGAAAATTCTAAATATTGCTCTGGTAGTTGAATAATTAAGCAACTTTTGGTCGTGTTTATTGTTAATTTTCATAAAGAAATCAAAAATCGAATCAAAAATTTGAAGAACTGAGTAATCTCCCGGAAACTGGAAAAACGATTTTGTATGCCAACAAAACGGTGAATCGATTGTACTTATAATATGTTACCTACAGATCTTTACCACCGATTGTCGCCAGAGGATTTAGCCATGCGTACACAAACAATCACTTGGGGAAAAGGACTCAAGTCTCCGTGGAGTTTAGGTCCTTCTCCCTGGACATTATTCAGCGCACGTCTACTATTAAGAACAGACGGTCGGCATTTCCAACTCGCGGGAAACTCTTTTATTATAATTTATAAAATAATTCGTTAAATATTAACGATAAAATAATAAGAATAATAAAAATTTTAATAATATATCACGTAATATTTTTCAGTTGATAAGAATTGAATGCGGATATGAAAAAAGGGCCTAAGTGATACTTCGGGCCTTCTTGCAAATCTGTCACTTTCGTATTCTATAGTCTATTATACAGTCTCTTCTTTCAGATAAGCGCTCACCCAGCGCGCTCTCTTGTTTCGTTACAAAGTCATAGCGATGTTTCAGTCTTCAGTGATGAATTTCTCTACATTTAGCATTACTCTATGCACGAATATGTTTATTATGATAACTAAATAGGTAATTATTAATTATTTGAGTGTCCAATATACGTCGAATAGTAAAACAAAATCAATATACGTACAAATGGACGCTGTTTAACAAAAGGGAACTAACCCACAAAATCCGCTTTTTGAGAATACGTGATTCGAAGTTCAAGAGCCATGTAGAAACTATATGTCATTGCGTTTATTGATAAGCTTTTTTCAACGTGAGTACACATTTTTGAATCGGGGTCCAATTTTGAAAAATTCTACGATTTACGCTCTTTCCAACGATACTAATAACTCAATTTGTTTACAAATGTGGGTTAGTTCCCTTTTGTTAAACACGGTCCAAATGAAGTATAGACAGAATGGAGTAGTTCTTGCAGCTCCATGTCATAGTCCTGTTTTCACGTCATTCACATTTGTCCGTCATGAGGAATCATGGGAAATGCCAAGGATACCAGGTCGGATTACTGACGTGAAAAAAAGAGATGTATGTACCTACTCAAATTGGTGAAATACCTGCCTAGAAGTCGGAGGAAGGGCGGGTTAAAGAAAGCATTATGAGTGTAAAGTATTTTTGTCATATTCTGTATTGTTCCTTCGAAATATACTATATATAGGCCTATATCGCATGAATAATATGGTTTCTGTTTACTTTTTGGAGAAATAATAAGATAAGTTTTGAAATAGATTTTTCCATTAGGTACGTATCTCAGTATGTCTTTACACATTTAAAAACCTGGAAACAGCTTTGAAAAAAGTGTGTCTATAACCGTATAAAATTTTGGATTTCATAAGAGCCTATGTATCAGGTACTCTCGACAAACCGTCCATAGCCTAAATACGAACCGAGTCACAGATGTAATATATATATATATATATATATATATATATATATATATATATATATATATATATACCTATATATACAGATATGAAAACTAGAACCTTCGAGCTACACTTTCAAAACAAAAATGAAGTCAATGCGTCATCAGATACTTTTTGTAATACCAAAGTGTAACTTCAAATGCGTTTTTCTCATAACATTGCTTTTTTCATTTAGCCCCTTTTTTTTATATCCGCATTCAATTATTTTAATACTTGAAAGATTAATACGTTCAAATCAGACAGGAAGCAACTAGGTACCTAATGGAAACTGCACAACCGTTTTCAAATGAATGAAACGAAGAAATGAAATATTATGTAGAACAATGAAGACGCAAACACCAGGTATAACTTGAGAGTCTGAGTTGTTTTCCAACAACTTTTCAATCGGTTTTCCGGAAAGGAAATTTTAAAAATTAAAAATGAACCAACTGAAAATATTTCGGGAAGAATTCGATATTTTCTGGAAATCAAAAATTGGGTATGATTTCAGTTACAAACTGTTATCGGGAAACGGGAATTCCCGGTTGAAATGGTCAAAATATCGGGAGTACGGGAATCATCTATCATTGTTCCAGCTTACTTTTGGGGAAAATAGTGTAAAAAACAAATGAGGAGAATTTTGATCAGGAATACATAGAGAATTCTGGTCATACCCGATCTGCAAAATCAGTGTCAAAAGACACTCTTTCTGAGTCAAAATAGTGTCGGTCCATGACAATCACGTAGGCTCCACCCACTTGTATAACAGAATTGATCAGTCAAAAGTGTGTCAAGAAGTCAAGAATGCGTCGGAGTGGTCTGATTGGTTTTGAAATGATTGTCAAAATGTCAAAATTCGCAAAATTGACGTAGGTCAAAATTATGGCAATCCCTGCAGATCGGGTAGGTATATTTTCATCGGGAAAACAGGAAACTGGAATTGCCGATTGAAAATGGTCAGAATATCGAGGAATGGAAATTATTCTGGAAAACAACCCCGCTACTCTCATTGTTTTCAAACGAAATTAAATGGAAACATTGTACGTCTCTCCATTCGTGTTCCCTGCCCCTTTCTTCTTCAACATCAGGAGTTTCAAGTAGTACAGCAAAAAATATTAAGAAAGATAACCATTCGGAGAGCGCGGGTGGTCCTCATTACTTTCAACCGTACGCTTTATTTCAGCTATTCTACCTGAGCGTTATTTTCGCTTACAAATAATATTTTGGACGATACAAAATAACGTGAATTTAATTCGAGAAGTTATTATTTTTCGAAAGAACTTTTATATAACATTCAAAACAACATTTCAACACTCGGGAAATTCGATTCATTTTCTCCTTTCTTAAAAAATATACCAAAAATTCACGTTCTATTACATTAATGAATTTACCGGTAGGTACTGCAATCTATTTATAATCATTTCATACAATATTGTACATTATCAACATAATTAAATGTAA
This sequence comes from Acanthococcus lagerstroemiae, assembly GCA_031841125.1. NCBI lineage: Eukaryota > Metazoa > Arthropoda > Insecta > Hemiptera > Eriococcidae > Acanthococcus > Acanthococcus lagerstroemiae. Next base: position 82,767,058 of record CM063106.1, read on the forward strand.
CAAAATATACGATGCAGCATACAACAGTTGTATTCTCTGCTAAGCATATAGGGGGAGGGGCCATAATATTTCAACATTAGGTACTTCATGGCTCAATATTAGCTGCGCCTCAGACACTTGCGCCACCAATGTTTTTGCCTCACAACCCATCGCCACCGCCGGTAAAACGATAGTCTTCAGCGACGACGTGATGGAAAATTCACAGTCAGAAATCGGCACAACTTCTCACGCAGCAGCTGCCGCCAATTAACTGGGAGATCTTGGGATAGGAGTCTACTGCACGCACACACACAACATACATAAAATACTTAGGTACTGTAGATACAGTATACGCCGCTCACTTTGACCACATTTTATTCTACCAATCAAATACCTAATGTGACCTGAACAGTCCGCTCCTAATCATACCCGTAAGAGGCAATGTTAAAAATCGCCGCCTGTTGTAGTCAAAGCTACGCGTGTCATCAATTTTCGTTTCTCGGGGGGTTCTGAATCAATTTTGGCCGTCCCTTGGACGTACCTATATAGTCATTTTGGGTGCAGTACGTTTGCGCACAACAAATGGTGACGTTAGCGCACAAATTTTATAGCAAAAGAAGTACGTTTGGGCGCCTTTTCCTTCTCACTTAAACAGGCTAAGGATTGTCTCTGGTACTTCTTCAGGCGGTAAGTAGCTGAGGCCAAAAAAAAACCTTCTGAACCATGCTCCCACTTCTGATTTGTCATCTAAGTACTCGTTCTTGATGCAGTTTTCTTTTTGCAATTGACGAAACCAATTTTGTCCTAAATGGAAAACGCAACAGCGAATTATACATTTGGGAAAAGTAAGTGAAACTGTATTATGAGCTGCTTTCTCAAAATCCGCATAAGAGTATGTGAGGTCCAACTCCACATTACATAACTCACAACATAATTCACGAACTATGTTCCACATATGTAGTAACATACGTCTCTGTTTTCTTGTCAGAAAGGAAGCAAAATACCAGAGGAATGTAGAAGTTATTCTTGCAGCCATGCAGTGTGTAGATCTGCTGGAATAAATTAGGTGAATATGAAAATGTACCATCTCCTAGGACGTTTTCAACAGAGCAGAGAAAACTTAAATTTGTAGCGCAAGTAAGCACAACCTACGTATACGAGAACAGCAATCCGTATGAGTAGCATGTAGAGAGTGATGTGTGTGTCTGGTTAGATGAAATTAACTTGGCGCAAACGTAACCTTCTTCACGAAAAATTGTTGGCGCAAACGTCACTATCACTTGTGCGCAAACGACACCCTGCTCCCCTTACCGTATTTTGGGTCATGTGCGCAAACGTATTACACCCCTGATTAGTGATCACGATCACATAACCGATTTTAGTCATTTCGGATCCTTCTATAACTTTTTTGCAGTCAGACCGGCCAAGTTCCATTTTTTTTTTCGTGGGGTTGGTTGTTTTCAGTACTTTACGTGACGGACATTAAGAGGCACAGAATTTTTTCCTTTGAAACTCATTCATTTTGTCAATTTTAGCAATAATTATCAGTACGTTATAGTGATTAAAATGCCTACATCCCGATGTGATTATATTAAAGCGGCTCGTTATACTATACCTAAGTGTATTTGATAGGGCGATAATTGAATATCGCCGAATCCGGCTGAAAACAGATCTTAAATATACAAAACAATATCACCGTATCGATTAACTGGTGACAGAATAGGATCAGCATTAGAATAACAGACGAAAAAATAGGGATCATTTGAAAATTTATAATTCCGAGCATAACAAGTCGCATAAGCCCGTTAAAACGATACGCAGAAAAGCTACAGACAAGATTTCGGAATATCTTTCTTCTATTTGCAAATACAATATGCAACAAGCATGACTTGATACCACTTTTTTTTTTAGGGAAAAGTATCCCTAAACCTCTCCCACACCTACACCATAGTATATCTATTATAGGTCTTCCAATTTACTGAAGCTGAGATTGAAGATGATCAAAGCAGGACTAGAAGAACTTATTATTAAGGCGGCTCTAAAAGGCGGTATAACGGATAGCAATTTTGATTGCAAGAAAAGCATGAGTGACATGCCAGGAAGCAAGGGACCTGTGCGCAAAAATGTACATTTTACAGGAGGGTGGATAAACAAAATTGATAACGTTTAAACGTTCCGAGACACTCAACTCTGAAAGCTTACAGCAGGTTGTGGAAATTTTTTAGAACTTTTTTGACAACACCACGCGGAAGAGTGGCCAAAGATATTATAGTCAAAAACAGTTATTATAACAAAAATGTTTTTTTCCTTTGCGCACAGGTCCCTTTCCTCCTGGCATGTCACACGTATAAGATTTCCCATTCACAATCTCAACACGAGGTTTGTTTATTTCTTACAATCAAAATGGCTGTCCGTTATACCTCCCTTTAGAGCCGCATTAACAGTATTCGATGTTTACGTTAAGGTCCACTTCTGATGCAGTTTTTGGTAAGACTGAACCCGAACATTATTCTTGAAACTTGATGATCTAGAAAACCTGCGAATCGAATATCGCATCAAAAATTGAGCGTAAATCAAGAATTGCGTCTCAGGAACAAAACGACTTCGTTTGTCTCGCTCTCGTTTGGAGTTACCTGGTGGAATTCAAAATAAACTCACAACCCAATGTTTTCTTCTCCAGTGATGTCGAGGAGCCTGTAAAAGGAGGTATTCCTGACAGCCATTTTGGATTTTTCTAGTCCCCTCTTACGAAGTTGCATGCGAAGTGATACGTGGCGTTCGAATCAGCGAGTAATAAAAAATAATAAGAAGAAGAAACTGACGAGTATTTATAGTCTACATAGTTACCGAGTAACATATATCAGCACATTAAATTAGAATATTATCACAATAAATGAAAGAAACGAACATTAGAATGACAAAGTAGCAGTATTAAAAGGTGTGGAACAGTAAATGGATAAAGGGACAGTAAAATGGTAATTTAGCAGTATTGAAAATACTAAGCATTATAGAAAAAAATATTTAAAAAATGGAAAATGAAAAAATAAATAGTCAATTTTATAGAACGATTAAACTCGCCCCTACTGCACAAGTAACGCTTCTGTTGCTTTAGCAGGTGGTCCCCTCTTTCTCTTCTGCCCAAGCGATACATTTTTAGTCTCAGCAAACAGTGCCGGGTTTAGGTAGGCTGCCGCTATGTGCAAAATTTTTCTTTCCACCCTTGGCCCAAACTGTAAAGAGCGAGCTTTCAACGCTCGGTTGTTAAATTATTGAACCCCTCTCTTTCGTACTCTCAGTCTCAGTATAGGCAAACCTTAAGTATAATACTACTTTCATAATATTCTGCTGGGTCTTGATTATATTAGGTACAATTTTCTTTTCTTTCTTTTTCAAATTTGCCGTCCTGTGCAAGTGCACACGTCCACAGTCTGCACATAAGATAAATCTCCTGCTGTCAGCAGTGACAGTACAAAGCTTCAGCCTGATCAGTAAACCGAATACATGCTAACAGGTCAAATGTTTGAAAAAGTAGGGGCAGGAGGAGCACGGCGACCAGTCTCCACACGTTCTGCTGATTCAACCTTCTATTGTGATTGGCTCACTGTGTATAACATTCTTCATTTACTGTTCACACAATTTAAATTATCAGTTCGGGGTTAATGTGCACTTCTAACTTTCTTTACTGCTCCGTTATGTTCTTCTAATGTTCCCCGGTTACTGTGCTAATATTATTTTTTAATGTGCCGATAAATCGCACCCATAGTTATAGGTACCCGAATGACATTAAAAAAAAATAATAATAATAAAAAAACACTAAAAAAAAGTCACAACTGAATACCCAAAATGGGAGCAGAATCGTTTCTAACGCGAACAGGGACTAGGAAAATACAGTATATTTAATTTAAAATGTGGAAACGTTGAGCGTGTTTTTCCATTAGAAAACAGAAACAGCTAGGGACAGCATATCGAACTGAGAATTGAGTTTAACCGAATACTGTGCACAGATCAACGTGTTAAATCGATATTTGCTCATTACGCGTGAAGTTGAACCAATTTACACAATAATAGTAAATCTGTAACGCCATTTAATCCTACAAACATGGGGCATATCTAGAAAGCGTTTTTCATTTTCGAAGCTTTTACTTCAGATATTTTGACAGAAAAATTCTCTCACCCCCTCGACATGCTGAGGTGCGAATAACCGATGAATTCATAAAGAATGACACAATTAGTTAAGATCGAAAAAAACCTTTCAAAGATTTGTGGATAATTAACGTGCAACCGAGTACCTATGTCAATTAGGCTAACGCACGAAGATTTTCATTCATACGTACATCGAACATTGCTGTCACTGAAACACCGACACCGACTCCGTATCGTAATGAACGAATAATAAATAAATGAATAAAGGGACATAAACGAATAAAAACCAAGAATATGCCCACGACGTCGCTTTAAATAGAGACGGTCCTCATACAAACCTACTACTGAACCGACTAGGTAAGAATGTAATAATTAGAACCGGGTGCGGTGAAGATATACAGAAGCTCTTGAATACGGATTCCTTACAGGAGAACTGCGATGATACAACAAATTAATATCAGTAATTAGCTGAGAGGGGGCGGGGGAAAGAGAAAGAGAGAGAGAGAGAGAGAGAAACGCAAACATCAAAAGACAAAAATGGTATAACGAGGCTAAAAACTGAAGGCACGTATAAAATACCACTGAGAGATACGCGTCATCTGGCAGCGATATCAGGATACGAAAGTAGACTGTACACTTTACAAACGCGAAAACGAATTTAAAAAAGGGCATACATCATCTGTAGAATACTACACAAGGTAGACACTGAGAGCATTTACGAAATTTCTGAAAAAGAAAAGAAAGAAAAAAAAAGGGGGAGAAAAACGAAATTTAAGCTCGTAGTGGATTTGGTCCACACGAAAGGAGAGAAAGAAACCGAAAGAAATAAAAAAATAAGGAAATAAAATATAGAAATTATTAAACGTCTAAAATAACAATTAGTATACATACACAATTTACAAACATCCGTTTAATAGTCAGAACTTACGATAATGAATAGGAGGGGGAAAAGAAGGGAAAAAGGTTTATTAAAAGAAAATTAATAATTGGAAAGTTTTCGACAGAAAAAATTACTTTACATTGAAAAGCTCACCAGCCTCGGCGAAAAGGTCTTTGTGGTGGTCGGCTCTTGAACATCCTCGGCGTGTTCTGGAAATTGACTGCACCTGGCGCCCTGTTGAACTGCGGTCGCAGCATTCTCGACATTTCTTGATTAGGACCGTTGAAGTTGGGCGTTCGTGACCGGAAATCTGAGCCCCCTCGCGGTGACGAGAATCTGCCCCTTCTGTTCGACATGTCACCCCTCATTCGTGGCGACGGCGTCTGCATTGGGTTCACGAATCTTTGATCACCGCCGGAACTACCAAAACGATCGCCCCCGGAATGACTAAAACGCTCGCCGGGATTACTGAAACGATGATTGAACCCTCTGTTGTTGAACCTGGGTCGAATGTCATTCGGAGGGCCGTTTCGTCGCAAGAAAGCCGGACCCCCGAAGTGGCGTTCCTGATCTAATCCATCTTCAGCGCCCCCCGACTGATTTAAGGCAAAAGCGTGGTTGGCGGGCGAGCTATTTTCGTCCGAGAGATCAATCACAGGCATCAACGGCCAAGGACTGCGCTCCTCGTCCTCGATGAAGCTAGGCGGTGCCATCGGAGGCCTGGACACTTTGGGTACGGTGGCCTGAAACGGGGTCCTTTGTCGCTGCCGGTTACCCTCGCCCGGCGTCGTCGTGGAATCGTCATTCCGTCGCTCCGTTTCTTTCTCAAATACCCCGAAATTGGTATTCTGGTCAAAGGCGACTGAGGTGGTGGTGGTAGTGGTGGTGGTAGTGGTGGTGCTGGTGGCGGTGGCACCGTAGTCACTTGACAGTGTACACTCTTCGTGATTGTTCACCTTCGCTTCCTCAGGATTCTTCTGATTGCTGTGGTCAACTTCGGCCACCGTCTCCTCGATGTTGTTGTACAGATCGTCACCGTCGCCATCGTAGGCCGAGTTCTCATTATTGTTATTGTAGTTTTCATCGCCAAAAAGATCGTCGCTGTCAATGGCGGACAGATCGGCCTTGTCGTCTTGCTCGCTCACGTCGTCGAGATCGGCGTCCGACGTCGATATCACCGTAGCGTTTTCACTATTGGCCAGCATCGACTTCTCCAGCACATCAGATAGCGATATCTCTTTCAGGTTGCTGCGCGAGGGTTTGCTCATCACCGACGGGCTATTCTCGAACGACTCGAACGGCGTCCCGATGTCGGGTACGCGCTTATCAAACTGTCTATTCTTGATGATCGGCTCGATTGTATTGATGTTATTACGCTGGTATCGCTCTGGCGGGGGACCACTGTCTGGTAGTGGGTACGGTGACACCCCGCCGGCGGTTGTTTGATAGTGTGACGTGGTATTCGACCGTTGGTAAGGAGGTCGACTGCCGCCATCGCTATACCGGCCCGGGTATAGATCTTTCCGGGGCGTAGTTTGGTTCATGTTATTGGGGCCCGGGCCGGGACCGGGACCGGGACCGGGACCGGCAGCATTCGGAAACATGGCTGCGCGATTCGAAGCGGATTCGCTGAACGGCGGAACCATAAAGTTATTGAACGGCTGACCAAAGTTATTTCCTGGCATACGGTTCGGTAGGTTACTCGGGGCAAAGTCCATACGCGGATGGTACAACGATGGATCGCGAGGAGGCATGCCCATCATCGGTGGCCGTGTGAAACGTATAGGGCCTAATGGTCCGGTTCCTCGAGGTGGCGTGCTCGGCGGCGGCATCGAAAATCGCGCGAAATCCGGGATCGCTAGACTCGATGGCGGCTCTATGTCGGGACGCGTCGGAGTTTTCGACACGAAATTCGATGGCATCATTTTACCGAAGCTCATCACGTGTCTACTACCACTAGCATTAGCATTACCACAATCAACACCACGACCTCCGCTGCTGTCAACTTCCTCGCTATCCAGATGCGATAAATTGACCATGTCCCAAGGGTTCGGCGGTGGCATTAGTTGCGACTGATGATCAGTCATAGTCTTTTTATAGCCGCCATCGCCATCGCCGCCCCCGTTACCGTTGCCGTCGCCGCTGTCGCCGCCATCTTCCTCGTGCCCATCCTTGAACGAAATCTTACGTTGTCGAGAACCTTTATCGTCGTGCTTCGGATCTTCGTCGTCGCTCATTTCCATATCTACACTTTCGATGTTGTCCAGCGGCGTCTTCAATGCTCGTCCGGCTGCAGCCCCTTCCATGGCATCCAACGTAATGGGTGGGACTGGCGGCATCGGTATAGCTCTGTAATCCGAATCAGTTGTCTTCCACGTATCGTTAACCGAAGGCGAATCGGTCAACGGTATCAAATTTCGATTGGCTACAGGATTATGTACGGGTACAGTTAGACGATCATCGACGTCGTGCTTCGGTAACGGAATCGTGGCGACTGGCTCAAATTCGCGGCTGATACGTAGGTCGTTCGGTTTTACGTTAAACATACGGTGGTCCACGTCTGTTGGCCTGTGATTGTCGTTGAACTGTGATGGCAACAGCGGTAACTGCTGCTGCTGGAACCGCGGGCTGCTATCCACGTTAGTGTCGACGTACTCGACCGGAGGGTGCACGTAGCTCTCCTGCTCGAAGGCGGGAGGCGAGACGGGTGTTTCTTGCGTGTGGTTCCATGAGATGTCCGGCGACGGCCAGCTTTGGTATTTGGTGAGCGGTTTGTCGTCCCACGACAGCGGCGCCGCTGCCAGTTCCGGCTTCACCTTCGACTCGATGAAACTAAACACTTCGCGCGCATTGTCCGTTGGTGATTCCAGGCCCGGTATCTTGGACTGTGTGGGCGCCGGAGGCGGATTCGACATTAAATTTTGTAAGAAGCTGCCAGCGCCGCCATCACCGCCAAAACTACGAATGTCGTTCACGCTAGAGTTGATAACTTCGATGGGATTTCCCTGCAAAATGACCCAAAAGGTGAGTAACATTTGCGTGCAGGCCATATACCCGCGTAACTAATTATGAAGTACAAAATCGGAGTTTACGCTAAGGCTATTTAAAACGGCGAAAATGTAAAACAAGGCCAACAAAAGGTAAGGTAATTTTTAGTCAGCACTTTTTTTTTTTGTTGGTAATATTGAAAGTTATGTGACCAGCATACTCGTACACGTCCATCAAATAATAAAACTACTGCTTGAAACTTCAAACAAAAACTTCTCTAGCGCACATGCGTGGATGTTTCATCTGTAACGCAAAAACATTACAGAGAATACGGTGTTTTCAATGATTGCAATTAAAACACCATGTAACCTACACACGTAGTTTTTCTCTTTGCAAGGAACTAGTCCAATTTAATCTACCGATAGTCCATCTTCGTGGTCAAAAATAATTTTAAAAACTTATTTTTATTTTTCATTTTATTTACTAAAGAACTATAGCTTATTATAACGCTAGAAAAAGTTCAATTTTGAAAAAGATTTTGGTATCGCAAATAATTTTTGAGCGTTTTTCGTGGGGCAACACAAAATAATCGTTCAGTGGTAAAACAAAGACTGTACAAAATCTCGAGAGTAACATTTTGAGAAGAAGAAGGACCAATCTACCAAAATGTAGTAACTCGGGTACGTTTTCAATAAAGTTAATATCGTAAATGAACTTTGACACTGCACCTCATGTAGGAACGTAACACTAAAGATCAGCTCATCTGAAGAGTCCGAAAATATGCCTTCTTTTGAAGAGGGTGGAGAGAAGGGTTCAAAGTTTTTTGGGACAACCAACTTCTAGAAAATGAGTTCTTTATTTTGGCTCCAGGCAGAAAAATTTGATCCCTTCGCCTTTCGCAAAAAACTGTTCCGAACGTTTAAAAACAAAATTATCAGTTTATTTACCAGATGCACACTCGAACAAAGAGTTGAACAGTAACAACAATTTCAAATTTAGAAAAAACTTCAAATTTCATTTGCGACAGCCAACTTTTAAAAAACGAGCTGTATTTGTTTCAGATGGAATAACTATACCCTTCCCTGGGTACTAAAAAACTGTCCAACATCCGAACGTCAGTGATTTCTCATTATATGAAGGTACATTTGTGCCCTCCACCCAATTATAGGCCATTCCAATTTATTCAAATTCTAATAAGAAAAAAAGAAGGATTGAAAGTAATTAGCAATAAACAATTTGAGGAAAATTGTTTGCTTGTGCTACTGACATTATCATTAGGCCCGGTTCTTTCTAAAAAGTTATTCTAAGCAAGTGCGCAAGTTCTTTTCAGTATCTGATGGCCGCGTGTTTACGTTCCCTTGTCCTTGAAAATTACTTTTTTTCTTTTAATGACCATTTAAAAAAAGTATGCCTTACGAGATGATTTCAGTTGGTTTATCGAATAGTCTTGTGCATCAGTAATTTTTTCAAGCAATTAAATAAACCAAATACATATTAATTTTTTTTTTTTTTTTCAATCTTAACAGTCGCCAAACTATTTGTAATCATAACTCCCCCCCCCCCCCAAAAAAAAGAGGAAAAACCAGAGGTAGCATTTTTCGAACGCATGTACTTGACTATTTCCAAATAGATAAGCACAATATAGAATAAGCGGGCCTGAGCTAAGACTTCGGAGCCTCAAAAGAACACGTGACTAACGGCGTTCTATCAGTTTCACACGACCAACGGCAGATCAACGTACCTAAAAGATTGTATCGTTATCGATACGAAATTAAACAGAAAAACAAAGTGAGAGGATGATACTGTAACAATAGTTTTCGCCGAAAACAATCCATTAATTGATACCAACAAATCAACATTCTGTAGACGTAAAGCATTTTCCAAATTTCGTTCGTGTTTTTTTTTCTACGTTCGAAAAATATGGGTATTCGCGTTTCTAAACGCACGGTACAGAATCATGTGCGCAGTGAACTGTCAACTGAATCAACTTCATGGACGGACTGAAGTACTACCTCCAAATTAAAACCTTCGCTTTCATCATCTTCAACAATCGAAGCTGCTAATTTATGACCAAATAATGTTTGAAATGACAAAACAACAAAGACAAGTAAATGGAGAGACCTAAGAAGTTTTTATTTTGACTGAATGCAAAACGTTATGTAATACTTGAAATAAGCAAAAAAAAATCTCTCATTTGAACAATTTAAATATAATTATTAGATTCGTCCCTCTTAGTTTGTCATTCAAAGTATGATGCAACAGATGAAGATGTCCAAATCAACTAAAGCGCTTACACTACCGTGGATAAAGTTTTCCAGTTATATGGATGGACATATTTGGGTAACCAAATGAAACTGTTTTGGAAAAAAAATCAGGACAGTCAGTCAATCAGTCAGGTCAATCGGTTAATAAGTCAGTCAACTACCCAAAAATACGTGTCTCCTACAGAGACACGTAGTGTAACATTTTATACATTTTTGTACCCTAATAAAAAATGAAGAGCTAAATCATACAGACTGGCTTCCTGTCGAGGAGCACACAAATTTCTATCAACAACACGGCAGCAGATTGTAAATGTCAACCACTGAATTCTTGTCAGGGGAGTGTCATGGTGGATTTACATTCGAGTCCGTGACATGTCGCGGATAGACTTTTAAATGCTAAAAGTGCGTCCACAACATGTCGCCTACACAAATGTAAATCCACAATTAGGTTTTTTGCTCGAGTATACCCAGTAGTAAAAGCATATAAAATGCTAAAATACATTTCCATGGAAACGTCAACAACTGAATTCGTGTCAGAGGAGCGATATGTTTCTCGTGAGGTTTTTCGTTACGGTTTTGCTCAAGTATACCCAGTAGTAAAAAAAAATATAAAATGCTAAAAAGTCCACTTTTCGGAACTGGTTGCAAATCTAATAGTTACCGAGCCAGAAAAGCTAATTTTCTGACGACGCGTAATTCCTTATTTCGCGAGTCCAGCATTCGAATATTTATAAACGATGAGCAGACCTACCTAAGCACAGACCGATGCTGTCCGTCACGATGTGATCACGTTTACCTCAATAACCTCTGAACTGCGCGTTCTCGAAAACCCCGCTCTCCTCAAAAAAGTTTATTTTCTATCAGAAAATCCTTCTGACAACTTTCTAAATTCGCTAATTAAGCTTAAGTTACACAATCTTCCCAAACAATTAATCGAGATGAAAATTATACACCTCGCGAATATAATACAGGGTCTGAATGATGAACGACTCCTTCGTGCTTGGTTTTACCTTCTCTAATTTTATTATTACACACCAACACTATATACACATCGACTTCACAATACTCAAGTTCACAGTACTTTAAGACACGGCCGTGATGTCGCATCCAGAATGATCTTATGACGTGACGTGACAAAAGTAACGAGATGCAAGTATAAAAACTGACTACTATTCATATTTACGTTAAATGTTACCTCCGGACGGTACGTGTATGGATCGGCAATCAAATGTCTTTCTGCCGGTGATGTAGGACTTTCCATATCTGTTTGAGAATGATTCTAAACAGAATGTAAAAGGTTAGATATCAAAAGTCTAAATAACAGAAGGGTAGTTTTTCGAATACAGAATAATTGAATCCTGTCAATGGGACCCTCGGGCACCTGTTGGAGGGACTCAAATACAAATAAATAAATAAATAAATAAATGCACACCGTGAACGCGACGGTGCAAATGCCAAGCCAGATAGCTCGCTACGAATCGGCATTACAGGAAAGGCTAGATTTTCCCAATTCCCTGATTACGTACCTCGCTTCTTCACTCGAGTTCTCAGTCTATGGTATAAGTTATCACATTTACCGACTGCTCTTAGAACTTATTCAGATTCTTCAAGATTCGTTCAAAGTTTGGAGATACGTTGAGAGTTTGGTCAGACGCATTTGGACTCACTAAATTTCTCAAAATTCAGTCAGATTCGTTGACGACTTGTGAAAACCTATTCAGCAATCTTTCATGAAAACTCGTTAAAACTCATTCAAACATTCGCTCACATTTAGTCAAACCCCTTCAAGACTCATTTTAACTTTTTAGACTATCTAAAACAAGTTCGGACTGCGTCAAAACTTGTCGAAACTTATTCAGAGTCGGTTAGAACATGCCAAGATTCGGATAAACTTTGTTCAGACTACTCTTTCAAGTGTTATTCTGACAGTAATAATATCGGTCAAGAATCGTTCGAAATTCATCGGGATTCATTAAGACTTCCCGAAGATTCGTTACAACTTATTTCCCCCTCTTCAGACTGCAATAAAACGTTTTCCGAATCTGTTTAAGAATCGTTAATACTCATTCAGACTCCACGAGGGCATGCAAAGACTCATTCAACTCTTGTAAGACTGATTCGAACTCTATAAACTCGTTCAATTTCACTCGTCCCTTTCTGGATCTTATACGCACTTTCTGTCGCCCTTCGACCAATGCGAGATCGATGTTCTAGATTCTATAATAGTAGGTAAAGTATCCAAGTGATTGAATATGTAGACAGGTGACGTACGAATCACCGAACATTTGCTCGCCGGTATTAACCACTTGCGTATTTTCCATAATTAGTTAGGACTACATGACTATGAAAAAACTCGTCGAGACTTTGTTAAAAATCGTTAAAAATTTTCTAAGCTCTTCCAAAATTCGTTCATCTCCATTAAGAATTGTAGTCAAAATATTAAAATACGTCAAAACTCCAAAGATTTCTTACAGGCTGTGTGAAGACTCATGAAGACTACGACAATGCGTGAAGACTGGTTCAGACTAGGGCATCCATAACTTTGCGTATACGGATTCTCGTCCGTCATTTCAGTTAGTCTGATATCATCACTGGCCGATCCGGACGCCGCGTATCACTTTGCGACAGTCGCTCATAAAACGAGACTAAGACCAACCAAAATGGCTGACGAGAATACTATCTTTTATAGACTAGTTAGTTTGGAGGTCTGTTAAAAATCGTAAAAACTACCTCAACAATCAATAATATTCTGTCAAGTTGCACTACACTAGGGCTCAGTAGTTACATATGTGTACAATCTATCCGCCACTGAGTTTTCTCAAAATTGATTCAATTTTTCAAACTTGTGGTAGCATGTCTGGTCTCTACTCTCTACATGAAAATGCACACGAAGTAGTTCGTAAAAGTAATCGAATTCGCCAGTTAGAACAATAGTTTGAATTTTTACATTTTGCGATTCGAAAATTGGTATTTCGTAGGAAATTTTTAGTACGAATGAACAGAATGGATAAATAATAATTACCAACATATGATTTTCTGAGGTATATTTAGAACGTAAGATTCAAAACGTCAATCAGAATTTCAAAAAAATAAGTTCTCGGAAGACTGATTTTTGAAATGACTTGCTGCAAGATGGCCTACTCATAACTATAGAGCATTAGTTAAACTGCAACTGCACTGTCAAGACTACGAATCGACTAGTCGAGAATCGTCAGCCAAGATTCAGTCGAGCGTATGGGAATGTTAAAACGCTTGAGGATATAACGACGACGTGAAAGATCTTTGAGACTAGGTGAACAGTTATAAATAAGAAAATATTCAAATTCGTTAAGATTCGTAGCTGTGTATCGTATAAAAACTGTAGAAATGTGTTTAGATTACGTCGAGATTTATCGAACTTTGATTCGCTTCGAAGCCGAAGCTTTAGCGTAGTATTTTGGGCGTATCACATCACAACTCGTTTTCCTCAAATAAGAATCTTGATCTCACTAAATGTATACCAGTGCTGTAGAACATCTAACAAAATATTATAGGTCCTAGCAACGTGTTTTTCAAACATAGGCTGGCAATATTAAAATTCGTCTTTTCTTTGATTGTTCAATACTGTGGCCAACATTTTGGTGACACGAAGTACCATCTTACAACTTGGCTCGATATGACGACCATTCAACCTCGATTCCGCATACTACGAAATAACCAAAGCTCACCTTATAATAGCCAGCTGCTGGAACGTCCATTGGTCTGGAATGCAAGTAATCCTCGTAGCTGCCTTGAGACTCATGCATATTGTAATGAGCGTTCATGTTCACCATCTCGAACTGTGGGTCATAGCTCTGTTGCTGCAGATTGCGTGTACACTGATTCGGTTTCTCGGCCGCGTTCATCGCGGTTACAAAATCGGTACCGATAAACGATTTTTCCGAATCATAACAGACTGTTGAATGAGAACAAAACGTGAAACAACTACGAACGTTATTTATACATGTACAGGTTGTTCGCGCGCAGCAAAAATAGAACACGAACCTGGTTTCGCAACGTCATCCGGCATTTCGAGATCAGAGCCCGATGATGGTGATGGAGCATCAATATCAGGAGACGGAACCGGACTTGGTAACGTAGGCAGCAACTCTTCCAATTTCCGTTTTAGAGTTTTAATTCGATTGCCGAAATTGCGATAAGCCTAAGCAACGTAATTACCAAAATTTGACTCAAAGTTCTATTGTGCGTGCACTTAGTTAACTATAGCTAAATGACGCGACTGAACTAGCTCGAAAATCGTTTGAATTAAACTCTAACGAACAGAACCATACAAAACATACATTGCAAACAACTTTGGCTTCCCCTCGTTGAGTTTCATAAAACTGTTCGCTCACTTCGAGCACGTTTATTACTTCTATTCTTTCTCTGATTTCTAATTCTAACGCTTTGGTGTACGCTTCCAATTTCACGATGCCATCGTCGATATCTAGCATGAGATCATCTCCATTACGTCGATCTAAACACAAATCATATTTTGAGATAATACGAGTACAACGTTACTAACGTATGAATTACAAAAAAATGAATGCACGATGCCGAGCATAATAAATTCTACCTTTTACGGCAACTTGCAACGCGTCCAGATCAGATACTGGAACGCTACATTCCTTAGCTATTTTCAATTTCAAATCGGTATCTTCCTCCAGTAATTTGCATTTCCGAATCTTCGAAAACAGTAACGTCGGCTGAAAACAATACGTGAGATTTGAACATACCATCGTCGCTTCAATGAGATAGCGAAGTCAAATACTCACTTGGAACTCCAGGATAAGATCAGCAGCAGAAGCAGAGTTCTTCTTCGTATGAGCAGTCAATAGACCACACAGGTCAGAGAGGAACGCTTCGTCATAAATAGCTCGTTCACCCCATATTTTGAATAAACGTAGAATCTTATGCTTCACTTTGTCGTCCCTAAGATGAAGAAAAAATTGTTTTCAGTTTCAGTACTCTGCATGCCGAAAACCAAACACAGATCAATACTAACCGGACTAAAGGAGTAGCTTTTTGAAGAGCAGTCGCCCAACTCTCTACGAATGGATAATTTTTTCGTTTGCTATATTGAATAACATCGTTCGCCAGGTAAAACAACGTCACTCTTTGCTCGACTTTCACTGTACAAAACAATCAAATGAATAACTGTCAGTTTGTGCCAATTATTACTTGCAAATTATCAAGAAGTCCCACGAAACCCACCTTTTTTCAGAACATGTAACCAACATCCGACAACTTTCTTGTGTTGCTGTTGATATTTTAGACACCACCCCGACAGCGACTGAATGCTGTCCTGAGTATCTTTAAGTCCTAGTAACTTCTGCTCGAAGTTATCTTCTTGAAAGTCTCCAACTTTGTGACTCATAGCTGCACAGATACAAAATCATTCAATTTCAGCAAGAGATTACGAGTGTATATGAGACAGATATTTCGCTCGTAAGATGCGTGAATAACACGTCTCATTCCGGCAAGC